>JACXGM010016602.1:7090-20431 GCA_016801145.1 Umbra pygmaea | reverse complement strand
TAAGTTGAAAATTTAACTCGGAGTAAGTTGATAATGTCTTGATAGATACGCACATACACATGCTCAAACATTTGCTTTTGCAAACATATAGCCACAGAAAATCAGCAGAGACACATTGGGATCTCAGAACATCCCCTTTGAAAGGGAGATGAGAGGGGGGTCTTGCAGACCCCATCTACCCCACAGTGTCTTGTGAATCTACAGTCTTACAGTAAATTGGGATTTTAGAATGTATGTTGATATAAAAAAAATCACAATTCTTAAAAACTATGATTAAATACAGACACTTAATGCTCTTAACATATTAGGTTTTTGGGGCCTGAAATGAATGAGGAAAAAATGGGTGGTAGAGACACAATCATAGATTTTTTTTTTGGGCCTGGAGAAGTAAATAAAAACGTTTGAGCCATTTGACTGAAGCACAGGTTGGGGTCTAAGGAACTGAAAGCCCAAACTTACTTTTGTAACCAATTGACTGATTTAAACATTTTAGAAATGTATTCAATTTGGGGCTTAGAAAAGACTTTTGGCCATTTTGTTTCACTTTAGAAAACAAAAAATGTACTTTTACAAAATCTCACAACTGATCTTATAGAACTCTGATAGATCACCATGATGGCTGAACTCAGAAATGTATGGGACTTGTCTCTCAATCACACACACACACAGACACACACAGATTTTCACACACATACACACATACACACAGCCACAGATTTTTGGGGCCTGGAAGAAATGAGGAAAAAATGGCTGCCAGAGACACACAGAATGTGACTAGACTACGCACACACACAGATTTTCACACACACACAGCCACACAACCACACAGAGACATACGCACACACAAACACCAGAGTGAAGGCGGGTCTTACAGTATTTTCTTTCAATTTGGCCTATCACGGACCGGGGACTCTGTCATCAAGGTTTTTGACAGCTCAGTTTAGGGGGCTATAGCAGGAAACTCCTTTCATGGTCATGTAGACAGACCATGGGGGTCTGGAGCCGGGGGTTACAGAGGTGGGTGTAGGGGACTTCTAGACAGGATGGCTACCGGAAGGGGTGACAGGGGTCGGGGCAGGATGTTGGGGTTGAGACAGGAAGGGGGGAGGGGGGAAACAGGATGGAAGGGGTGGGGAGTGGAGGGTGAAGGGGACAGGAAGGGGGGATGGGACAGGAAGGGGGGATGGGTACAGGAAGGGGTGACAGGGGGGTGGGGGGGTGGTCATAATGTTTTGGCAGTCTGACCGGTGGAGAATCCTATAACCTCCTTGTGTATGTCTAACCATCTTGTCTGTACCCTGTGCCTTACATACTAAACAAAACATTTAGCAACTTTTTTTCTGTAACTTTATCCTATATCCCTTTCACTGTTCAGTTTAGTTCATTACTTTAGGCTGTGGCCGACAGTATAGATTTCAAACACTGCACACTCCAAACAGGAAATAAGGTTTGCCAGATACACAGGCACATGATCCAGCATACTGCAGTAACCCTAATTAGAGGCACTTTATCAGAATACAGCATAGATAATCTGCTTAAAAATATAGTAAACATTGGATAGGATGGAACAGCACAATTAAATCTACTGAATAAAAGCATATTACCTTGTCTTTGTTTAAAAGAAATTTTAGCCTATGCGATTACAATACACATTTTTTATATGTTCTATAATGTTTGACACATTAAAAAAACCTTAAACTTTTGGATAGTCATTTTGAAAAGCAGACCCCAAATCATAATGGTGGCGAGGCAAACATAAAAAAATATTGAGGTGTGAGCTACAAGTTCTGTGGTACATCACCGTTGTAAATATCCCATTAACATTGGTGGAGTAAAAGGGCAAAAACCGGTCTACGTTGACAACAGCGCCAAAATTGCTTTTTTCTTCTATGGCGTCTACAACGAGTGGAGGTATGTTATTTTAAAGTTATATTTTCCCAGGTTATTCCAGTAAACACGCGTCGAAAACGTGCATAATGTTACAGAAAATGTCCAGTGTGGTTTAACAGGCGATGAGAACGCACTTTATGGAAGTTTTCTACATACAGTAGGCTACATAAGGTGCGCAAGTATTCAAGTGACATTCACTCGGAACATGTGTGCAAGTAAACACACATTCAGAATGCTTATAATTCTGCCACCCAACAGATCTAAACTGTACCCTTTAGACCAGAGGTAGGCAAACTACGCCGGGTCGTTTGATCTAGCCCGTGAGAAGTATTTAACCTCCACAGTCTCCCGCGATTCTACCGCGATTATCTCGCAAACTGTATCCTCTAGCATCTAAAGCTTGGTAACGTTGGAAAGATGAAGATCAGCCAAAAATAATGAGTGTTGTATTATCCATGTGAGTTTTCAGAGCCGGAGCTATGGTGCCTCGAAGTCGGTCATGTTTTTTTTACTTTTGCCTTTTTTACTAAACACATTACAGACAGGAAGTAGGACGTGAAAATGACAAAAATATTAACGCTGCAATGATGTAGGACATCATCCTGCACAATACCAACATGGTACCAATATGGTTGGAAAGAGGGGGTTCCGCTGATAAAATAATGCCAATGCAAATAATGAGTGGTTCGTCCATGTGGATTAATGACAGCCGGAGATATCGCGTCTCAAAGTTGGGTACTTTTCACTGACTATATTTTGGTAAACTAAAAACATTAGTCAAACAACGAAATGGTGTAACAAAACATTTATTTTCTGTAGGATACGCACGTAACTGTGTAGGGGGTGGGGTTAATTTAATGAAATAACATTTCCTATTTTTCATGCATCGCTATAAAATGCGGCCCTTCACTTGGTTTCAAAAGCTCAATGTGGCCCTCAAGCAAAATAATTGCCCACATCTGCTTTAGACTCAATATTTCTGGTTCAGGCCTGCTCAATATATTCTCAATGTGACCTAGTAATGCTACTGAAATTAATGGAGTCAAATCCCATTGCATATGGTATGAAACTCAAAATATTTTTTGTATCTGTATTTCTTTACTCAGTTAAAATTTGTTATATACTCAGACATTGAGATGAAATTGGTTTTACATACAAACACTCACACATTCATCAGAAAGAGACTGATCATATTGTTCAATTGGATCATGACCAGAGAAAGTAGTTACCACAAGTCTGCACTCGACATGATCAGGCAATCACTATGGGGTGGCAAGGTGGCCTAATTGTTTAGGGCCCATGATTCATTTTTGAAGAAGCCCCCAGAAGAATGGTTCAACCCCCCCCACACACACTACCAAGATGAAGCCTTTAACATTCTGTTTTTGAGCAAGACAGTTAACCCTAATTCCTCCAAGGTTGTTTCTGTAAATAATAATTATTTCTTAATCAACTTACCATTAAAATTGATTCAAATCATTTAAATATTTGGGAAGGTTAACCCTTGCGTTGCCCTTTCTTGTGTAGACGCGCCGTGTCCTTGTGGGTCAAAGTGTCTCGCGCAGCCAGGTCCAGTGAAACCTGAACGACATGTTGACTGGGGCCGGGGGTGCGGGGTGGTGGTGTGGGGAGTGAGCGTGCGCAGTGGTATAAGGAGAACAAGAAGAAGAAGACTCGTGTCCTCGCGCGGTCAGTGGCGTTCCGGGAAGCCGGCGGAACGCACGCACGCGGGGCAGTAGAGGATCGCAAAGCCTCTGCAGATATAGTTCCCGCAGGTTGTACATTTTGCAGTCCTTCTTGGGCGGGCACACGTGACACCTCTTGCTCTTACTGGCCACTGTTAATGCTGCTGCTGCCGCCTGACCACGGCCGCGGACGCCCCGGTGCGAGGCAGCCTGCTTCACCACTCAATGAGCGGCGCGACTAGCGCCTTGACGAGGCACTCGAGGAAGAGCCTCCTCCTGTTCCGCTTGGCGGGCATCCAGTCCGGGTGCATCTCCCGCCAGATCATGAAGGCATTGTACGCGGACACGTCAACGATGTTGTGGAACACGGCCAGTGGCCAGCGGGCGGTCATCCGGCGGCAGCTGTAGGCGCCAACCACTTTGTCCAGGTTGTCCACGCCGCCCTTGTTGCGGTTGTAGTCGAGCGCTGATCTGATTGTAGTCGAGCGCTGACAACAAGCAATGAGGGTTGTAGAGGCGCAGCAGCTGCTCGGCCCACATGTTCCAGACCTCGCGTACGGCCGCGAGCTTATCTCTCATGGCGCGGTCGTCGAAGCGCAGCAGCCTCGAGAGCCTGTGGAAAACTTTCAGGGACATGGCGCCCTCGCCCCGGGACCTGTACACGCCGGCCAGGATCAGCAGGCCCACGTAGGCGCGCAGCTCGATTGTTTCCACGGGCTTCCAGGAGCCCTCGGCGGGTTAGCGGCGCGCACCCTCAGATGCCTTGGCCATGGGCCCCAGCGCGGTGATCGTCTGGGCCGCCGCGGCCAATTCGGCTCCGTGGTGCCACAGAGGACCACTTCACTCGGCCGCATCTCGACACCCAAGTCTCGCGGCGGCGGCGAGGCCTCGCGGCGCCATTCTCCTCGTCCGAAGAAGAAGGAGAAGACAATGTGATGCGCTCCTCCTCCGAGTCCTCCTCCTCCGAGTCAATTTCCTTGTGCTCGGTCTCGGTCTCCTTCTTTTTCTTCTTCTTCACCATTGTCCTCTCCTAGTCCTCGGTCTTCTTCATCATTGTCTTCTTCTTCATCTTCTTCATCCTCCTCTTCTTCTTCCTCGTCCTCGTTCTCTGAGGTTGTGGGAAAACCCGCTGTCATGGCTCATCGAGGCGCCCGAGCGTAAGACGATGTGTGTGTGAGTGTGCGCAAGCTCGGACTCGAGACTCGAGAGAGATAATATTAGTATGGGTTACCGGGCGCCTCGTCTCTGGGGACTTCCGGTTGTGAAAATCAGACGACTCGGTCTCGATCGTTCGCTCCCGGCGCCGAGGAGGCCCCACCGAGGCCCCGCTCCGAGAACGACCGATCGAGACAGAGTCATCTGATTTTCACAAACGGAAGTCTCGTCCGGGGCGACCGGAAGCCCTCCGGGGTCACAGTGACCAGCTAGGACAGCGTTCGTGGGCCACATTCCTCGCGGGTAACAGTGACCCCGGAGGACAGCGCGAGGGTTCATAAATTGATACGTTTTGGTCCAATGAGTATTGTATGATACTAAACCTAGACACACCAAAAAGCATATGTAAAAAGTATTTTTTAAAGTAATTTAATTAGTTACTTTCAATAAAGAGTAATGCAGTAACGTAACGTAGTTACTTTCAATAAAAAGTAACGCAGAAGGTAACGTAATTACATTTTGGAGAAGTAACTAAGTAAAGTAAGTAGTTACTTTTTAAAGTAACGTTCCCCAACACTGTCAGTACCCCACTATGGGGTGGCCTCAAGAGTGGACCTAGATGGTAGCCTCAAAATTTGGTAAAAATCGGATAAGCCGTTGATGAGAAACGTTTTGTATTTGTAGCGCCCCCTAGCAACCAATTTTCATAAAATTTGTTGGGGAGCCTCAGGTGGTCATGTCAAACAAGAATCTACAGTTTTGTAAAGGTAGCTTTTTTTTTGGCCAAGATATGGCAACTTTTAGGTTTAAGTAGCTAGCTACACAAATTAGTTTGCGCATAATTTGCGCAATTTTCACTGGAAAAAAATCATTTTAATAAGTTTTTGTCAGGTCGGTCTGGTGAGCATACATACCAAATTTCATGCAGATTGGACACACGGTCTAGGAGGAGTTAGAAGAAGTAGGTTTATGATAAATTTAAATTTTTCACGCATAAAAGTACTGGCGGAAATGGGCGTGGCCTTCAGCTGAACTCAGAGAACGTGTGGATATGTGTATCTTCTATGTGCGATGTACGGTTTGGGAGTTATAAGGGCAAACACGTTTTTCCTGCTATAGCGCCACCTAGTGGTGGAAGGTAACTGAATTTTTCTGTCTGAGGTCCTTGCGGTGATCTGGACCAGTCCTGAAAATGGCACCCTCATGACCATGTACGGGTTAGGTTGTAGTATTGGTTTTAGAGGCGGAGGAATAATAATAATAATAACTAGAACTGCAAGCAGTTTTGACGGGGTCCAAGCCTTCCCTGGCGAGTTCCCCTAGGTGCAAGTCGCCCCGATGACCCATGGAGCCCACAAAAACAGAACCTATAAAATTGGAACCAAAGTCACAGTTCAGATTAGGTCGCTACTTTATGCTGCGGCCAACAGTTCATGTAACGCATTTGAATTAACTGATCTTTGATTTAATAAGTGTGCATTTAACAGCTATCGCCATCTGTATCTTATGAGTAAGGTATCTACTGTTAATTGACTAAAAGCTGTGAAGTTAGTCGCACAAGCGCTATGTAGCCAAGCTACCTGCATTGTTAACATTAGTTACTGTAGCTAGCTACCTTGTTAAGATGTCAGCAGAAAAGCTAGCAAACTATGAGCTAGGTTAGCTATGTGGTTGTGTAGCCTCTTTTCAAACATGTACTGGCAAACAGTTGGTCGACTTCCCTACCAGTTTACTAACACATGAGTAGTGGGTCATTGTCAACGAACTGCCATGAGTGAATCACGATTACTAGATAGAGACAGTCCCTCGCTGGAGAAGCAGGTGCACAAGTTGTTTTTTCTTCACCTATATAAATGGCTCAACATCTGTAATTTTATTGTTAACAGTGAATGGGAAAAAATGGGAAATGCAACTTCTGCGTTTTTAAGAGTAATTTTTAGCACCAGTAGCCTGGGAGATCCCCAACGGACTTCTGGCGAATTTAGATTTGCCCTGCAAGTCAGTCTGGCCAAGAGCCCATTCAAGCCTATTTCCAATTTTTCCAAATCGAGGCACCTATCACAATCGTTGAGGCGGGCTTTATACGATGACAATAGCGCAGCTTTATACTGTCATTGGTTGAAGCAGACAATTACGATGGCAGCTGCAATGGAACATCCGCAATATCACTCGTCTGAATCAGCTATCGCGTCTGTTTTAAGCTATTTGAACGTTTACTTTTTGTTAAATACCGAGCAAATAATTACACTCTAAGCCTTCATATCTAAAAAAAGACATTGTCGCGGTCTTGCAGACTCAAAAAAGTCTGATATATCCAATTGCGCTGAGACGCATTTGAGCGGCGTCAGTTGGTGACGTCCCTGTGGAAATGGGCTGTGAATGAACCTTGCCCAGACCTACTACCAGTCAGGACCCACTGCCAGAAATATTTTGTTCCGATGGGCTTCTCTCTTGACTGTATGCCCCACCCTATTGTCTGCAAGCTTCTACTGGAAAATATGGTAATTTCTCTACTGTGCGACAGGAAGTCACGTGGTTATGACACAGGAACTAGCATACTTTTACAAAAACGGCTGATACGGGCCATAACTTGAGGTACAAGGTAATGGAGCTTTTTATACATTGTCCTTTTTTCTTTAGAAATAAACAATGGAGAAATAGTCTTTAAACACTTCTGATTTCAATTTATTCGCTGTCAAAGTGACCCCTAAACTGAATGGAATTAATAGAATGCTAACGTGAGCTGATAGCCTGGTAGCATCTGAATCGCCCCATACTAGCTTAGACTTCCGGATGAAAGCCTACCCTCTTGGTTCTTGGCACAAATCATTTACACTCCAAAACATAGGTGGCAGTATATGCACCATTAACTTGGTTGCGATCTGTTAGAACTCACAAAAAAAGAAGAACATGCATGTTCGTCACTGATTCTGGTATCACTTTTAAACGTTTCACCTTGTTGTAAACCAACTATACATGTCTTAGCTATTTTGTTTTAAACGCTACTGATTACGCTCATAACAGCAGCAATTATTAGCTGTGCTCGCTTGGGTACTGTTAATGTAAGCTGACCAGCCAGTCAGCTAGTATGATATATAATTGCTAACAATAGCTTACGTCGTTAGCATGCTACATGCAATGGACACGTTTGTGATTAAACCACTTTTCTCTTGTGAGCCTCTTCAGAACTACAGCTCTTTTGGGGAGTTACCGGTTTGCAGTGATCAGCAACGTGGTCCAATGAAGGAAAAGCAGTGAACCAGCGATAGAGCCACGGGTGGCCAAGAATGTGGGGAGCAAAGGCTGGCCCGTGTGGTCCGATTTAATAGACAATCTACTGTAGCTCAAATTGCTGAACGTTGATGCGAACACACAGTGCATTAGTTTGTTGCATTATGGGGCTGTTTTTGTCCGTAAAATGGGAACCTACACAACATCAGGCAGGTTGTGTTAATGTTATGGCTGTTGAGTGTAAAATTGTGTGAATTGATGAATGAAATTAAATCATTAGCAGAGGTGGAAATTGAATAAAAGTACTTTTCTGAGTTCACAAGTTAAGGCTACTGTAATGTATTTGAGGCTTGACCCGACGAAACCGACAAGCTGTAGGCAACCCAAGGTAGGTTGATTGCAGTTTAGTCTTGCATTTGTCATTGACCCGTGCACATGGCTAATTTACAATTACTCCATTTTGTAATCACCAGGCGTAAGAACGGTAATAGGCTGTGACACAAGTACAGTTTTTCCATATGCATTACTTCTCTATTCTTTAACAATACTACCATCAGCTAAATGTTTTAATCTGAGAAAGTTATTTACTTTAGCCAGAATCTGTAATAAATACATGTTTATGTTACATTCATTCCAACGTCACTGACAGCTACATTGAAGCTAATGATACTCGATCAGCGATGGCCACTGTACATTGAATCACAACGAACTGGAACTGCTAGTTAGCCAGTAGCCACTAACCCACTGCAAAAACTAATCTTTTGGTTATTGTTTCCAAGCCACTGCATTAAAAGTATACAACCACCCTGGTTTTAGATAGAACAGCGTTAGCATTACTCCATTAGACATTTTTGTTATTTTACGTTTGTTCCTCAAAAGTATTTACTCACCGATTGCGCTAACTTGTCCTTTCGGATACAAATCTCTAGCGATAATAATTGTAATGGTTTTCTCTTGATACTCTAATAATATAATCTTGCTTTGAACATGTCATTGAACTGAATTGCGAAGGGGAAGTTAAAATCGAATATCAACTGGCAGTCAATGGTATTACTCAATGACGAGGGACCGGGAATCGTGTGTTGTTAGCTACCTATGCTATTACTATACCTAGCGTGGCTGGACGAAGCTCATAATAGAACTGATATATAATATGCCCTTCAGTAGGTCTTGTACATATTTAACTATAATCTGTCAGCAATAGTATTGGAAATACATTTTGAAATAAATTTGAAAATATTATTCATTAGATCGTAAATGCTTACTTTGTGGTCATAACACCTATAGCTCCCAATTTATATTATTCACTTAACTAAATAGCCAATGTCAAGTCTTTAAAACGGGACAGTTTGAATTGATAATTATATACCAATACAATCAACCACCTATCTGGGTAACATGTATACCTGTTTAGCAATGTTCTATAAACGTTTATTATTCAATATCATAAATGTTTACCTTCATGGCACAGATGTTCAGTTAGCTAAACTCACAATGGGATTAGCAACAATGGTAGCTATAGTCAGGTTAAGTGTCCGTAGAGTGGTAAATAACTAGCTTGCTAGTGCTAAACATAGCTGATCAGCTACGATTGGTAAAGTCAATTTCCTGAGGTTATCCATTGTGTTTTAGGAAGGATCATTGAAAATAAATAGATTAGGTTCAGTTGCCAGTTGAGCGAATTGCTTTGGTACAGCTAGCGTGCTAGGGGACAGCAGTCCACCAGAGCTGCAGTCTTCTTCTCTTCTTCTTCTTCTTCTTCTATGATATCTGGCAGATCGCAACAGACTTAATGGTGCATATACTGCCACCTACTGTACTGGGGCTGTATCCGTTTTGATTCAAATGAATGGAGAAATTAATCACCTAAATATGGAAATTAATTTAACTATCGATTGATTTAAAAAATTCAAGCTCACTGCACCATGATGGGACAAATTAAGTTACAATAGAAATAAAAAACATATAAATAAATAAAATAAAATGTTATTTTGTACAATAAAAAATCTTTTGGGCATGTTTTAAAAATAGACACGCATTTACTTTTTTCCCTCTATAAATTTCTTAATATTACTGTAGTAATATACATATTTGGCTAGTAATATAGACTACTGGCTTCTCGTTTTATCAGGTGTAATCTCTGATAAAAGGAACTGTGAGCCAAGTCGAAATGAAACATAAAAACATATTCCAGCAGGGTAATATTTTCTTAACTTACTAAATTGTTACTGAAGCAATGTAATTTAGTATCTAATGTAATTACATGTTCTATGTAGCCAATAGAAAGAAGGCTGAGGCCCGTAAAGCAGGCGGGGGTCCACCTCCACTTTCCCTCACCCCGGCTAAGTTGGCACTGTCCCTTAAAAGTCAATCTGTGGTCGATGGGATTCCAGGGGGCAGTTCATCAGACAAAGCTACCAACACAAGTGGCTTAGTAAAATGTAGGTGTACCATATTAAAACTTACGATTTAATGTTTTCACTCTTATCAGTGTTTCTAATGAATAAAATCATCAACCATTTCAAAAGGCATTGGAATGCATTTTACAGTCATTGTTTCACTTGTGCATTATGCATGCTTATTTTATTTTACTGCATTTGCTTCAAATTTAGGAGAAAAGGGTCAACATACAAAAGGCTATACTTGAAATTCAATTGCTAGAGCACCAGCTTAAGGTGGGAAACAGTATTTGAACATTAATGTGACATTGTGGTTGAATGGTATATAACGCAATACATACAAATGTCTTTATTACAGGAAATACAGACATGAATGAACAATAATCAAAACTTTACTGTTAACTGATTTTAATTAAAGTGATTTTGACAAATCATGTCTGGTACCACCCTGACATCTTTGGTCTACTTGGTTTACTTGGGGTTCCTTGGCCATCTTCATCAAAAGAAGGGGGTACCTCTAACCTCTCATGGGGGCAATGTTGTGAAGAACAACACAAGCAGTCTCTTTCATTGACTGAAGGAGCTTTAATGAAAATTTGGATTACATCAATGCACCCAATCACATTTGGGAACCCTGAAATGAAAAGTTATACAATGACAAACATTTTTGAATAATTGTGGCATTACACAATATATGGATGGATTACATAGTGACATGTAACTACAATCGTCACTCATTAAATATCATAGAAAGGACAAACCTGCCACTCTGTGGAATTCCTCTTTAATAACTGTCACTGGTGTATGGCCAGAGAACTGCACAAAAGTGTGTTGGAACCGTTTTGAGTGCAAGACATAGGCTACTGTACGAACAGCCCTACACACAGTTGCATTTCACATGCTCTGCATAGCCTATGCAATAGAAAAAACTACCCGTCGCAAAAGAAACAAAGGGCAATTATGCACAAAATGTGCTCTGTGTTAGGCGCTGATCTGCGATGTGTCACGTTTAATATGTGTGGTTTTAAAAGATTTGTTAAATAAATTAATGAATCTTGTGTGAAACGGTAACGCCCCCGCAAATGTTCATTTGGATACAAAGCACATCGATGTCTTATCACCCTCTCACGGCAGATAATACTATTTCTTATTATCTGTGCTTTGACATCCACTCATGTCACCTTCAAAAGGGCACGACATGCTCCGTCACCTCTCCGAAAAAACTAACAGTGGAACATAACCTGCTCCGGAGCAGGTTATGTTCATTTTATGTTCAGAGAGTAAATTGCTATGGCAATTTACATACCCTGAACGTTGGTATGTGAGGTCCAATAACCATTGCACATCTACACTGTAAATTTTGAAGTTACTCACATTAGTACAAGGGGTGGATCCAAAACGGGGTCCCATAGGCCACACCTCTTTTGAAGAATCAGTACCCCACTATAAGGGTGGCCTCAAGAGTGGCCCTACATGGTAGCCTCAAAATTTGGTAAACATCGGATGAGCCGTTAATGAGAAATCTTTCATTGTTATAGCGCCCCCTAGTAGCCAATTTTCATAAAATTAGTTGGGGAACCTCAGATGGTCATGTCAAACAAGAATCTAAAGTTTTACAATGATAGCTTTTTTTTGGCTAAGATATGGCAAAGTTTATACTTAAGTAGCTAGCTACACATTTATTTTTGCGCAGTTTACGCAATTTTCATCTGATAAAAATTATTTTGATATCTTTTGGTCAGGTCCGTCGGGAGATACTAGATACCAAGTTTCGTGTAGATCTGTGGCACGGTCTAGGAGGAGTTTGAAAAAGTTGGTTTACGCATAGCACGATATTGTGAAAAATATTGTTATCAGAAATGGGTGTGTCCTATATCATCACATTCAACTTAATTCAACAAACACATAGATATAAAAGTTTATATTGTGCAATGTGGAAGTTATAGGTAAAAACACATTTGACATCATTATAGCGCCACCTAGTGGCCCACGTGTATTTTTTTAAATGTGAGTTCCGGTAGCCATTGCACATCTACACTGTAAATTTAAAGTTACTCACATTAATGTAACTAGTAAATCCAAAAATTTGCCTAAACATATAAATGTTGATTAAAGCGCCCCCTAATGGCCGATCTTCACCAAATTTGGTACCGAACATTGTAGTGGGACATTGAACAACAATCTCAGGTTTTTTGAAGATAACATTTAATTTGGAAGTAATATACTAAAGTTCATATTTCATAGCTAGCTACAAAAATATTTTTGTTTGTCAATTGCGCATAGTTTAACGTAACAAAATTATTTTGATAACTTTTGGTCAGGTCTGTCTGGAGATGCTAGGTACCAAGTTTTGTGCAGATTGTTTGCACGGTCTAGGACGAGTTCAAAAACGTTGGTTTGTGCATTGTGCAATATTGTAAAAAATCTTGTTATCAAAAATGGGCGTGTCCTATATCATCAGATTCAGCTCTGTTCAAGGTACACTTGGATATAAGGATTTCTATTGTACAATGTAAAATGTGGGAGTTATGGGCACAAAACAATTTCTCACCATTATAGCGCCTAGTGGTCCACATGTGTAAGTTTTGGTATGTGAGGTCCAATAACCATTGCACATCTACACTGTAAATTTGAAGTTACTCACATTAGTACAAGGGGTGGATCCAAAACTGGGTCCCATAGGCCACACCTATTTTGACGAATCAGTACCCCACTGTAAGGGTGGCCTCGAGTGGCCCTAGATGGTAGCCTCAAAATTTGGTAAACATCGGATGAGCCGTTGATGTCTCAGGACCTACACACTGCCATAATCACACGTTGGACCTTGTACTGTCTCATGGCATAGATGTTGTAGATCTCAGTGTTTATCCTCTTAACCCAGGAATTTCAGACCACCATTTGATTACATTTACTGTTACATCAGTAACTCCAATTGTAACCCAACCAGGGACTTTTAAGAGCCGTAATATAAATTCTCTAAC
>JACXGM010016601.1:0-20332 GCA_016801145.1 Umbra pygmaea | reverse complement strand
TACCTACACTAGCCTGAAAGCTAATGGGGTGGCTAGGCGGGCTAACCCTACCGGGAGGAGTGTAGGCCATCCGGGGCTGCCGTGGAGTAAGCGGCGGTGGGGTCCGGCTAGTGGCGCCAGCAACGACCCTCTGGAGCTGAGGAGAAGGTGATATGGCCTCTACCCTCCCCGGGAATGGTAAAAGGCGCATGCCTTCCTGTTGGGCTTTCAGGAGACGCCGTCGGAGGTGCTCACCAAACAAAGCCTCCTCAAGATCAATCTGCCGAAATCGCCGCGTCCCCAGCCAAGCCTCCAGGAACCTGCGGTTCCAAACCTCCTCCTCGTGTCCGACACCGGTCCTTCGCTGTCTCATCTTAGTGGTTCGTTCTTTCTGTCATGTTTAGGGTATAATGGGTATAAGGAAATGATGAGGCAGGCGCGAAGGATGGTAGATGAACAAAAAGGCACTTTAATGGCAGACTAGGGAATAAAGAAAAACAGCCACGATGGGCAAAAACGTAACTAACAAATAAATCTATGGCAAGCACTGGAAACTCGGAACAGGTATCGGATATCTCAGGAACACAGAACAGGAATCAACAGCCAGGAACGTAACAGGGAACAAAGAACGAACAAGGGAGGGTTACAAACACACCAACTAAATACTAACACTAATGAGGACAATGACAGACACCTGGGCACAAAAACAGACATCTACTGATTAAATCAAGGGATCACAGGTTAATACACCACAGAGGCACACAAGGGAGACAAACACCACACAAGGGGAAGGAATCAGAACAAACAACAGAGCAGAATACAAATGATACATGAGGAAGAATTAACAAAACAACTAAACCACCGTGAACAAACACTGAAAACAACAGAAAGTCAAAAAACAACAGTCCCCCTAGGGCTGGATCCTGACACAAGGGATATGTATAATACTAAAGATAGAGTCTCCGCACACTCAAAATCATTGCCAAGCGTGATATTTTATTTTTTGAGCTTTCGGTCATTCAACCTTCGTCAGAAAAAATATATATATATTTTAGCCTACTTCAATTGTAGACTAGATTAGGCAGTATTGAAATTGCATTCTTTTATAATGTTTACAGGGATTAGAATTGGTTTTACTTTTGGTAGATGAAAAGCCCAAACAATTTGTGTCACACCAATACATGTAGTAGGGTAGGTGAATAATTGATTTGTTCATAACGATAGGCTTGAAACGTCATTTTGATAATGGTTCATTGTATGATATTGCAGGAATCAACTTCAACTGCCTCGTCTGAGTTTGCTGCTGAGGCGATTTGCGCAAATACTGAGTTTTGGTAACCAGAGGAGGCTGAAGGAGCTGCAGGAGCGGCACACAACTGAAATGACGGGTAGTTTGTTACCAGACAAGCAAGACTTCAGATACCCTCAATTCTGCCTCTGATACATATCAAATGAAACTTTTGCAGGGAGATGAACACAGACAATGCAAAAGAGTATGCATTAGCCGGATGGCCTACATGCAGTACTACATTTTGGATGAGGGTGTGTTGCGGCTTGCCCGTGCTGCATGGAATGATATCTTTGCACTTGAAAACAACCTGGAGGCAGGACTTGAGCGGAGACAATTTAGACATGCAGACTATAGATACTTTGTCTTGTGGCAGCATGGTCACCTGGGTGTGGGGAATAGTGTGGTAATACCCAGCTGCCGTGTGGAAAATCAAGGACACATTTCCTGACCCCAGGGCCCACTACACTGGTTTCAGGGTGTGCCGCTTGGTGTAATTTGTATATTTTATATTGTAAATAGAGCAATTATTGTAAATGGTTTTCAATTTCACCTTTCAATAAATATGTTTGCCTCACCTTTGTTGTGTTCGAGTTATGCAGTTACATACCTTTAAATAAAAAACATTTATTTGAATAAAAAAATCTAACATATTAGTGCCAGTGCTGCATGACGTATTTTTGTCTACATTTGTCTGTATAGAAGATCGGTAGCAGTTCAGTCAGTCTTTTCAGAAACAATGTTCCCTCGTGCAACATGTGCTCATTCAAGTTTGGATGTGGGTGGTGGTTGTACAGGAGCAATAACACCCAGCTGTCTTGGGTCATCAGGCCTAAGTGAAATCTTGCGGGGTCCCACTTCTCAGCCTTCTGGACAGAATGGCCCTCTGAATGTCTGGGATGTAGGAGTATAGTTTATTCTCTTTCACTGTGCACACAGCCCAAGTCTTTGACCATTGGTACCTGGAGATAAAGGAAGATCCATTAGTATTAGTCTTTCAAAAAGCTTTTTAAAAAAACAAGGTGTTCACTATACAAAAATAACTGTAACAACTTACATCTTGGGTCCCTACAGATTGCATGCTGGCAGTCATTTGTTCTGTTTGTTGTAGTCGATTGCTCCAAGAAAAGTCCTGGGTCTTGTAGACAGAGTATATGACATGCACTATGCTGCATACATTAATAAGTGGTTCTGGAAGCTTTCGAGGTCTGATGTGGTCCTGTGTGGTTGGGTGGGAAATATAGACAATAAGAACTCCTCACCACATTAATCTACTTCCATTCTGCTCTTGTAAAATAAGACAAGACAAAATTGCTTGAGTGCTAAAATATGGCAAATGTGATTTTGACTGTAGATGTTTACCTGAAGTTTATGAACTTCTTCATCTGGGTCAACCACCTTTTGTCCAGCACGATGGCAGTTAGTGTGTGAGTAAAATGACTGCATCCTTACAGGGCACTCAATCCTGCATTTGCATTGTTTGAAATTACCTTGGATGATCCAGGACTTATCCTTACTGCACTTTTCAAGGGGCTCATACTCATAAAAGCCCGTTATCCATGAATGCTCATTTTGTACCCTACATGGTGTAGCACACCAATTCACATCATCTGTACAAAAGGAACACAAAACATGCAGGCCCAAACTGTATTAGTCAGGATGACAAAGATGGATAAAAATGTTTTATTTTATTTTTTTAAACAATATATCTTGAACTCAGTTGCTGTTTGCTTGCTGCAATACCAGAAGTGATGACGATGTCTCTTCTCCAAACCTGAATTCTGGTTTGGTTCTTCATTGACCCAGCCTGAATAAGGTACATAGTCATAACACACACTATAAATATCTTAGTCTGTGTGTGTGTCTTTTACAGGCTGCTGTGTACAGTGTGTAAGCATAACTTTCAATCATGTGTCTTATAATCATGTCATATCTCTGCCATGAGTAGGACAAACCAACACGTAGAAGGTATAGCTAGGAGTAAATCGAGGGTATGGAATGTGTGGATATAAGCTTACCTGTCGAAGTTTCTTGCTCAAACTTTTAGCAGCATGCCACATATACAGTAAATGGCGGATGCCCCAAGCCTTGTATTTCCCACGCTCTGGATCTGTAATAAACAATACCAGTTTACAACTCAAGTATGATGCAAATCAGGTCTGCAAAATCAGGTCATGTCAGATCAAGTGCTTGGCCACCAACAGTCCTGTTTAAAGAGAGAGACTGTGGCGATCAAATACTTCAAAATATGAACGACTGCATAATTTCGAGATTTAACATCTCGGCTAGCTAGTAAGCCCGTAACAGAAAGTGACAATAATAAAAACCTTTACAGACAATAGAAAACAGTGTGAAGTCAAAATAACAATAAACTGATTTTATCCCATAGATACAAGTGCAACAGCAAGAACACCAGGTCAGCATCAGATTTGCAGCCTTCTGTTTGTCTCAGTTCTCACCATTCTGACAACGCAGTTCCTATGTTTACTTTTTTCTGATTCCTCACTCGGTCAATCTGCATTTTCCTCTTTCTCTGTTCCTCCATCAATGCTTTCCTAAATTCTGCTTCTTTTTTGCAGGCTCAGCCATGACGATAGTTTGAAAAATCCATCTATACCTTGTTCTTATAGCTAGCCGAAGACTGTGTGTGCATGTGTGCGCAGTGGTGCCGTAAAGCTATTCGTTACACTGCGAGACATGATATTACGCGATACTTCCTAAAGCTGAGGCAGGCGATCGCCGGCTCAAAGTTGCAAGGGTGGTTTTTCAGCTCACAGACGCTAGGGGGAGCGATACGACCAACAATCAACTCGAAAAAAGTCATACAACCATTCCAATGACTCTAAAGCTGTTCAGTTAAGGTAAATTAAGCTAAATAAACTGCATAGTTCCCCTTTAAGACACATGTTTGGTAACACTTTATTTTGAGAGTCCATCTCTAGATGCTCTACATATTATCTGCATACTGTCAACAACATTTTTACAAACTATCTACTAACCCTAACCCTAACCCTAACCTTAACCATTCCCCTTATGTTAAACCTAACCTTAACCATTACCCTAAAACATATTCTAAACTTACCCCTTCCCTTAAAACACACAATTAGTTGCTTATCAACAGATGGTTTGTTGATAGTTTGTTGATAGTCATATCATCAACAAACTATCTGTAGAGCACATACAGATGGAATGTCAGACTCTCCAAATAAAGTGTAACCACATGTTTTTATACAGGCTTTTTAGAACAGGATTTATTGAGTGTTTACTTCACTGTATATGTATTTGCGGCATGATTGTTGTGATTTGTTGTGATGTGTCTTATGTATATTGTTTGTGTGGTGACCTTGGGTGTTATGAATGGTGGCAATAAATAAAATGAATTATATTATCATTATAATTTTACACAAACCTCTAATACTACTTAACTTTTAAAACTTTAATACATTTTATCCAACTATTCTAAAAGTAATAATTCAGACTTCAAGAACATTCCTGTTTATTTGAACATTTCAAATACACTACTTGATACATAAAAAGACATTTGATACATAAAGTAAATAAAATATGTTAAGAACTATAAAGAATATTTTAGTCATAAAATAACTGTAAAGAGCAACACATTTTTGCAATTTTTATAAATAGAACATTATGACCACCTGCCTAATATTGTGTACATGTAGGTCCCCCTTTAGCCAGCAAAACAGCAGCCCCATATGCAACAAACCAGCTGTAAAAGAGACATGGGTTTCTGTTGATTCATCTCTGTAAAGGTAAATTAAATAATATTTATGTCTATACATCAACATAATTATTATTTGAAAAAACAAATAATCCAAATGCACATGACAGGACTTGAACTGGCTACCTACCAATCTTAAGGCAGTGATAGTACTGGTGTCCTATTAGAGAGACCTATATAGATTAAGTGCTAATTTCAGGTATACGACTATGCAATTTTACATAGCAACACATTTTATCAGTCTTTACCAGAGTCAATTAACTTAAATATTAAAATGTCTCGTAACAAAAGTAAGATGTGTCTTTCACAGCTGACATTTGAGCAAAGAGGCAGAGAAAACAGTTGATCTTTCATCGGTAGTGTTACTAATAATCTAAGTTAAACACTCCAGACTCTTTGAATAGTAAAGAGTTTCATTTTGCATATTGAAACGTTACTTTAACACATGTAGGCATTTATTTAACAGGCACAGGCGTTTATATAACAGGCGCAAATGTAGGCGTTTATATAACAGGCATTGATAACAGGCAAAAGCATATTTAACAGGCATAGGTGCTTGCTTGGTTAACAATCGCGTTTTGACCGCATGAATACTGGACTACTTGGCGTTCCATAGAGACTCACACACCACACGTGTCCAAACCTCAGCCAGGTGGTCCCTGAATAAAACTCTCACAAATGCCACGGAACAACGTCGGCATTACTTAATCCTATGACCAGTGTTCGTAACAGCTACAAAATGCATATTATTTGGCCTACAACTTAACTATTTGCAGCTCCCTGAATACAATGGCAAGCAGTTTTATAGACGAGGCATTCAGCATTTGGACCCACAAACGTGCTTAGCTATAGTTGCAAGCACATAGAGCAACGTGTTTCCACTTTCAAAGTGTATGGCAATATTTCAGCTAAGTTTAAAACTTGTTGTCTTGAAAAGCAGGCTTCCAGCACTCTAATAGTAGGGGAGGGGCATTGCATGGTCTGCACGTGAACTGCAGTGCCTCCAGCAACACAGAGCTGCCTGTTGGACACCTGTCTGTAAATCGGGCCAATGCCGATACACGTAAAAACGCAAATATCGGCCAGATATATCGGCCGGCCAATGAATCGGTGAATCACTAATACTGTCGTTATATTCCATCATAAAAATGAATTTGATTACATTTAAAACAATTAGGAAATGTTTGCCTGGTAATGTTTTACATGCCCTTACACCAAATACTGTACTCACCAGATCCAATAGGGTGCATCGAGTAGATTGGGCAGTTGGAACGCAAAATTGTTGTAGCAAAAGGTATACATTTTCAGAACATGGTTTTATATTAATCTTTTATAAAATATGGTTTCATTTTAATCTGGACATACAGTTCTGGAAAGAATTAGGAGACCACAGCAAAATCATCAGTATCTCTGGTTTTACTATTGATAGGTACTGTATGTGTTTGGGTAAAATTATGTTCTCTTTTCTTCCATAAACTTACTGACAAGGGTATTTCAGAAAGCAAGCTGTCAAACTCAGAGTTGACAGTTTCTGAATAAGTGGTAACAATTAGTGCAGTCAACTCTTGAGTTGAAGCAACCCTGAGTTAAGAACGAGATATAAAACGCTATCATCAATGGAACACAAACATCATCATTCATCATTGCAACAGGAGAAATAGACTCCAAATCCCTGTTTATCCCCAGTGGAATTAGAAATATTAGTGTCTGCTTGTTGCCAAACCCGCTTTCTGAAATAACCCCAACATTTCTCCTAAATTCATAATATTGTCTCCATGAGTTTGTTTTTTCCCCCATGAAGTACTGACAACATTTCTCCCAAATTCAAAATTTAAATGTAATTCTGAGGATTTACAGTATTTGATGTAGTAAGACATATATATGTAAGACATATTTGTATAGTGGCCTATTAATTTTTCCTGAGCTGTATGCCGAGCATAATGTTAAGCAATATGTTGTCTGTTTATTGGATGTGATTTCTGATGTTTTTCAGTGCCCAGACTCAGTGGAAGAGTGGCAGAAGGTAGCACGTGAATTCCAGGAATAGTGTGACTTTGCTCTTTGTCTATACAGGCATTGGATGAATAACATTACTATTCAACCTCACTATTCACCCTCCACCCCAGTCTGGATCTATGTTCTAAAACTACAAGCACAACTCCTCCATTGTGTTAATGGCTCTGGTGGCAAGCAATTACAGGTTCCTGTATTTTGTTGTTGGATGCAATGGACAGGTTTTTGAAGGTGGGGTATTTGGTGGATGCTTTTTATAGGATGTCCTGGAGAAAAGGACGGCCAGCATCCCTGTTTCTGCACCGTACACCATTGTTGCTGACGAGACATTCCCTCTGAGTTCTTACATCTTGAAGCCATATCCACGCAGGAATCTAGAAGACTCCAAAAGGATCTTCAACTTCAGGCTTTAACATGCTTGGAGGATTGTGGAGAATGCCCTTGGCATACTAGCCAATCGATTTTGAGTGTTCTTGAGTACATTAACCTTCAGCCGAAGAGAGTGGAGGAAGTTATCTTGGCTTACTGTTCTCTACACAACTTCCTAAGAAGTGAGTGCATGGAGCGATTCACACAGGATATTGTTGACAGAGACGGACCCAATCATGAACTTATCCCAGGAAGATGGAGAGCAGACCCCCCCCTGCAGCAAGCATCATTGCCATCTACTACAAACACGTCAGTGAGAGCCAAGCAACACAGAGACACACTGCAGTTATTTCATGTCAGACAATGGTGCAGTACATTCTCAGTGGAACCTGATAGATACTGATAGACATGTAGTCTGTCAGTAAACTCCATTTGTGTGATTTCATAATGCAAGGAAACAAGCTCTGTAAATGTACTTGTTTTTTTATGTTGTTTCATAGGGAGAGGTGTTTAACAAAATTAAAATGTTACATTTAAAATGTAACATCCTCCTTTCTGTGGAATGTTATTAGTTTTACTGTACCAGTTGATTTGAATCCTACAACACCATAAACATCCAATGATAAGTATTATATTTTACTATATCTGTGCAGTTTAAAAAGGTGAACATTAAACAAAAGTGCATTAAGAACAACAGTGCAAACTGACAATGCAAAAGCTAGAAATCAAACAAACATGAATTGAAAAAAAAACTATGACAAAAAGGTTAATAAATACTGAACTACTGCTCAGATCAGGGTAGACGTCGGTACACTGGCTGCTGGCACTTCACCTGATCTTCTCTTTGTTGATTCAAAAATCATCCATGATTTCTTCAGTCCAGGTAAGGGGTGTGTCTGATAAAAAACTGGGACAGCACCTGGTTGATGTTGTGAAGAATGCTGGCTATCGCCTCTCCAACCTGAATGTAGTCATTGTTTTGATCACTATATACCTACCCCTTCTCTTGCAACTACCTGGTTTGGCGGTCAGACACAGGCTCTGCTCACTTGTGCTGGTACTTTGTAATGCTCTAGGTTGTCCTAGGATGTCCTAGGGAGGCTCTGATGACACTATCTGGGACAGTGTGGTTTTGGAAGCTGATCCCAGGGCTCAGACATGAGTGTCCCACTTGGCTGGCTATAGCTGTCCTCATCAACAGTAACCTAAAGAGAAAAAAGGATTTAATAGCAAGTGTACTGGTTGTATTATGCGTTATTAACGGTGTTAACGCAAACTCATTTTAACGGAATACATTTTTTTATCACGAGATTAACGCAAACCCAGTTCACAACAATTGCCCTAGCAAACTTTGTAGTTTTTTTGACATGCTGTTGCAACAACTAGTAACGTTAGAAAAACTACAACACCACACCGGATCTAGCTAGAGCGGAAACAAAACAACAGGCACTCCGAACACACTTGTTTGTTCTTGCGTTGTGAGTTGGCCAAAGAGTAGTAGGCTACGTTACTTTTTGAGTGGATGGCGAGCACAAGACACCGAAATAGATGCCAATAATATTCTGAATGGAAAGTTTACCTTTAAAAAAGTTGCCAAATGGTTCTATTGACAAAACCAAAGTGATCTGTGTGTTTGGTCGTTGTGACCTGAGCTATCATTGCAGCATGTCTAGTCTGAAATATCACTTGATGGCCATGCACACAGTTGATGCAAATTTTCTGCACCCTCGTCAAAGCCAGGCGACAATGGATGACTTCAGATAGTATGCCAATGTTGTTTTGAATAAAAAGAAACATTTGCACAAAGCAAGTCGATTCACTTTTCCATATGCTAGATAAGAGCATTAAAATGAAAACAAAAATGATGGGACAAAAAGAAATCAAGATTTAGAACAGATAAAAATGTGCGATTAATTGCGAGTTAACTATGACATTAATGCGATTAAACACGATTAAATATTTTAACAGTTTGACAGCACTAATGAAAACGTAGAGTAAGATACAGATATATAACTGATGTAGAAATAGCTTTGAGGAAATATGCAATGAAAATTAGAATGTTGCTTGATATCATTGGAATCTATGAATCTTGTGAACATTTATGCAGCAAAGACCGAGATCATACAATATTGGGAAGAATGTTGTATGGAAGTTTGAAGAAAATTGGTTCACTAAAAAGGTAATTGTTCTTTGGGAGAAACAGGGGCTAGCTTAATTAAGAATTCAAGGTTGTCTTTTAAAGTACTGGGTCCCAGCCTGTATGGCCAAATGGTCTGATGTTGTCAACGGCCTTGTCCACACATACACAGGTATTTTTGAAAACTGAGTTTTTCTTCATTCTTTTTTATTAAAAAAAATAATTATTATTTATAAAGATTTCAAAAGAAAAAAAGAACATTAAGGATACTGTTTCCTGCAATATATAAATACATTTTTACAATTTTCACCCCACCAACATAATCCCTGACCCTCCCTCCTACCCCCGCTACCCATGCTGACCCTCCCCCTAACCCCCAACCCACACAAAACACCTAGACAAATCAACAAACAATAACATAAATATAAAAAACATACAGAAACAAAAAATCTCATCAACACAAGCACGGTTTAAAAAATCTCTGTCCACATGAAAAGCTTAAAAGCGCCCAATCATGTGCTGTCAAGAGCATGCCAAACCAACAGGGGACAATATAACCCAAACTGTAAAGCCATGTTGGCCAATCAAAAGCCTAAAAAAGGGTTATTACCTGTTCCGTTAGTTCTCGTCCCAACCAATTATTAATACATCCATGGTCCACACAACAACACTGTAACCAGAGTTTCTAAAAAACTTCACCCTGGCCGGTGTTTTCAAAAAAGCTCGGTTTCAGTGATCTGATACAGCGTTTTCGTGTGGATAAACGCCATAACCGCGTCGAAAAAACTGTGCTTTTGAAAACACCTGTGTGGGGCCTAAGGTTTCTCTCTCAGTAGGAGATGAGGCCAAGAAAATTAAGTTGAAAGTTGATTCAGTCATTGGTGTATTACAAACTAAAATGCTACTTTGAAGCCAATAAGAAATCAGTATTATGTTTCTGTTGATGATGTTTTTCTATAAGTTGAAGGACGAGTTGAAGTTAAGTCCTTTGTTCGGGAGCTTGAATCATGACACAACCTCGGCTTTAATGCAAGATTAAAGCCTTTGCTCTTCCTACAAATTCTCCTGACTCCAAACTCATTATTTGATGACTAAATGCATAAAAATACACAACAGTTGCTGTTAAGTAAACTGGATCTTAAAGACTTTGGGAGAAATGCAATGTTAACCATGTACATCTTTGGTGTCTGTATGAATTCTTCATCATTGGAAATGGTAGATAAATCTGAGGCCAGACAATTCTTTCATACTGGCAACCCATGGGAATATGATCCAAAACTGTGACAAGTCCATCCTCTTACCACCTTAGCTACAAGGGCCATGTTTTACATTAATAGTATATTTTAGGTCAGTGTGCTGCTGCCAGGTGAAGCGCTGTCCAGTGAGTTTTGAGGCATTTGGTTGTATGTGAAAAGATGTTTATGTATACTTCATCCTAATGCTGCTCTTAGCAGTGACATCATCAGACAGCGACCTGTTCCATGTGTAGCCTAGCATGTCCAAAACCAAAACAGCCCCCTCCCTTTATTGTACAGATACCGTCACACATTCGTGTTGATATTTGACTCATCTGTCCCAAAACCTTTTACTCTTTATACATTATTTTCTGTATTTTAAGAAAAAAACAATAATAATTTTCAATGATGAGAACCTATTCCTGTATTGGTAATCATTGGTGGTAGAGAAAATTGCAGACTCCTAAGTGCTTTGGTTTCTTGCCTGCGGAGTGACATTTTGACATAATTGACCAAAAGGTAATTGTGGTGTCACTCAGATATTTGCTGCAGAGGTTCTTTGAATTAAACTTACAAAAAAGTAATTGACTAATCAATAGATTGATCCTTCCACATGGAGTGAACATCAATATGACTTTCAAAACAAAACAAACTCCTCCCCGTCTTTCTAGAGTTGCCTTTTCTCCCAACAATATGCAGTCTTTATATTAACACTTGTGCAATGCTTTGCAGGTGCTTTACTGTGATATTTCAACCAACCAATCTTCTTTTGGCACAGGTCGGTGAACAAGGTCACACTCTGCTCTCAGACGGCCATTAGAGGATTTGATGTGGAAAATAGACACTCCCAAGATGCTATAGTCTTCTTTCAAGAGATAATGGCAGTTAAAATAAGAGGTGACATAAACACTGTGTGCACAATTATTAGTCAAGTCAGTATTTTGACCATATCATCATTATTATGCATATGTTCCAAATCCAATCTGTATAAACTGGAATGCTTTATTGGATTTAAGAATTACAGTTGCTGTGTATTTGTGTAATGAGAGAGGGTGTGGCCTAAGGAGATCAATACACTCTATGAAGGTGTACATAATTATTAGGCAACTTCTGTTCCTCAAGCAAATGGCCAAAAAAAAGAGATTTAACTGGCTCAGAAAATGTTTTTTTTTTCAACTTTCAGATGGATGCAGCACTCTTCAACCATTAAATGTTTTGTTGCAAATAGTAAACAGGTTCAAAAGAAACATATTGAGGAAAGAATCTGCAAATTAACTGCCAAATATTTAAGAAGACTCAAACGTGAAGATACCAGGAACACATTATCCTCCAGTGATGTCATATTCCAGAACTGCAACCTACCTGGAGTGCTCAGAAGTACAAGGTGTTCAGTGCTCAGAGACATGGCTAAGGGAGGCTGAAACCCGACCACCACTGAACAAGACACCTAAGTTGAAACGTCAAGACTGAGCCAAGAAATAAGATGAGAGTGACTCAACGGACCAGATGGATGGCCCCTTGGCTGGATCGGTAATGGGCATAGAGCTCAACTTCGACTCAGAGTTCAGCAATGTGGAGGTGGGGTACTGGTATGGGCTGGTGTTATTAAAGATGAACTAGTTGGACATTTTCAGGTTGAAGATGAACTCAAACTCAACTTCCAAAAAGTAGTGGTACAGGAAAAAGTCTGCATCTTTAAAGAAAACCATTAATTTCTATTCAGGACAACGCTCCATCACATGCATCAAAGAAATCCACTGTGTGGCTAGCTAGAAAGGCCATAAAGATGAAAGAATAATGACATGGCCCCCTTCCTCACCTGACCTAAACCCTATTGAGAACTTGTGGTCCCTTCTTAAAATGTCGATTTACGGTGAAGAAAATATTGATTTCTCTCTGAACAGTGTCTGGGAGGCTGTGGTTGCTACTGCACAAAAAGTTGATCGTAAACAGATTAAGAAACTGACAAACTCCATGAATGGAAGGCTTGTGACTGTTATTGAAATGAAGGTGGCTATATTGGTCACTGATTTGTTTTGAAATGTCCAAAATATGAGTTTTAACAGATTAAAATCAACAAGTGAGATGGGAAACATTTTGTTTTTCATTTAGCATAATTAAGAAAGTACTTGTTATGTGTACAAATGTATAACAACCTGTCCAAACTTTTCCCAAATCAGCAGGATTACAGAGTGTAAACTACAATCCCCAGAGAAAACCCTGTTTCCTTGATCAGCATCCAGTTGCAATACTCATCTAATAGCACAATGTCAGGTGAACCACTTAAAAGAGTGGACTCCTCCATATTAGTGGGCCACGGTGATACCCCTGCTGTAGACGCCTGTAGTTTGGTGAACGCTGGCAAAATACTAACCTGCCTAAACAGAAGCACATGGTGAAATACTGCTTCATTAGTTTGGTGCGTTCAATTTCATCAACAAAATATGGTATTGATACCCTAGGTACAAGTCCCAACCTCTCCTATGGGTCCTGAACATCTAGTTAAATAGGATCAAGGTCAGGGGTGAACTGGGCATTCAGTACAAATAGTTGAACCTACCATATATCTACTGTCAATACTCAATACAATGTCACCCTCTACTGGACTACAGGTGTAATGGCCAGAGTGTCATTGATTGGCAAGGATGAGGCCAAATGTTTAAACACTGTGGCATAGTGTTATATGCTTCCACATAGACCAAATTGTACATATGTCTCCTATTTTAGGATGCCAAACTTTCTTTGGGGCAGGTTAAAATGATGTACAATAAGTTAGCCATTTGTACTATTTGGTTGAAAATTCTTTGCATACTAGTCATTTTTTCAAAGGGACTAGTAACATTTCCTAAAATACTAGTTGCTGTTTCTAAAGTTATTAGTCACTATTTCATTTGTACTTCTCACTATTAAATAAAGTAGTATAAAATGTTTTCTGACTATTGAGACCTTAAATGGTCAGACTTTAATTTGTGCTTAACATAGCCACCATAGTCTTGACTAGAGCCTCGACATTTGAACAGATTACCCCAGTTCTTGTCTCTTTACACTGGCTGCCCAACAAGGCTAGGGCTGATATTAAAGTTATACTTACGAAGCACTACATGGACTTTCCCCTACATACTGTATATGTCTGAATTGGTGCTGCCATACAGTTGTGCTCAAATGTTTGCATAGCCCTGGAGAATGGGTAATAGATATACACTTTTTTTATTAAACAAGATTGAGCAGGCAAAACAATATTTGTTTTATTTCTCATGGGATTCATACTCAAACGTAGGTCATAACCGAATGATACAATCATAAAACAAAACTCGGCAACAAAGAAAATAATGAAATGACCCCTGTTCAAAAGTCTGTATTCCCTCAGTTCTCAATACGGTTTATTGCTCCCTTTAGCATCAATTCGTTTTTCTTCGTATTCTGAACCATACTTCAGGCAGTTCTGGCTGAAATCTTTCTTGGTCTACCTGACCTTGGCTTGGTTTTAAGAGATCCCTGAAGCTTCCACATCTTAATAAGTGATTGAACCGCACTCACTGACATTTGCAAGGCTTTGGATCTCTTTTAATATCCTTTTTCATCTTTGTGCAGTTCTAGTACCTTATTACACAGGTAATTTGACAGTTTTTATTCTGCACCCCATGGCTCAGTATCTGGCCTGCTCAGTGCATCCATGTGAGAGCTAACAAACTCATTGAGAATTTATACACAGACACTAATTACATTTACAAATGCCACGTGTGGGAAATTAAACTTTAATTGCCATTTTAACCTGTGTGTGTCATTTTGTGTGTCTGTAACAAGGCCAAAAATTCAAGGGTATATACACTTTTGATCAGGGACATTTGGGTGATTTCTGTTATCAGTATGGTTTACAAAGGAGTCAAACAACTGTGTGATTATTAATAGCGTCATATGATCACTATCCTTACATAACAGTCCGATTTCTTTGCATGAAAAGGCATATTGTCAATTTCTATGAATATTGACAATTTCTGGCAGGGTATGCAAACTGTACATACCAACACGTATGCTACGTTCAGAAGACGCAGTCCCCCTTTCTGTTCCTAGAAGTATTAAACAAACAGTTGGAGGAAGAAAGGGCTTTCTCTTTTCGAGAGCTCCGCTTTTGATATACCAACCCATGTGATTAATCCAGACGCATTCTTAACATTTAAGTCCATGCTGAAAACTCATCTGTTCATTAAGTTCTATGATTTAATTTACTGTAGTCTGGCCAAGGTGAACAGTGGGACTGTTTGACGAACTGCACTTCCTGGCTTTGCCTGGTAGGATCCCCACTCTGCACTCGGATAGGCTTGCTCCGGTGCCACTCGGGGGCCGAGTCACTGGCCTGCATATTTTGCCCCATGATATTCTACACATGTGGGATGGTAATACACTGTGTTGACTATAATGTACACACTTTTAGTGTGGTTGTGGTCTGTTGGTGTCCCTTTGGTGTTGTGGTCTTGGCAATGTGGGTGGGTCTGATTTATGCCTGCTTGGTCCTGCCTGAGGTTTTCTATGTGCAGGCCCACGTCTCCAGATTCTCCCTGTTGCAGTCCACAAATTTTATGTTGCATAGTTTATGTCCAGGGAAACAAGGATCATTCTGTCCTTTCTCAGTCCCCACTTACGTTTCATTGGTTTATGTGATGGGGGACGAGAGACAGTTATTTTACTTTTTTTTAATTTAAGGGTCAGAGTTGTATCGAAGTACTAAATCTATGGCATGCCCTTTCTGATGTCATGATGATTCTAGGAGAAACCAAACCCTTGGAACATGCTTCAGGACCATGTGACCTGACAACGTCTTTCTTTCTCTGTGCTGTGTCCAACTTGCTGTGCTGGTGCCTACGTTACTGCTGTTGGTGATCATGTATTTCCACTGTGCATCAACTTGTTGTTGCTTGCTCTTTGGGGTTGCAGGCCAGGTATCTGTCTAAGCACTTTGTGACAACTGCTGTTCAATTGATTGATTGAAATCAGAATGTATTTTTGTATTAGTTATTAGTGATTAATAGTTAGTAATAAGGTCATCCTGGTAAAACGAGAAAAGTAGATATATTCATTAGAAACGGGCACTAATCATCCTAATATATATTATATATAAAAATAAATAAATAAATGACTATGACTATAGCACTGATAAAAAAACAATAGTGACTAGGAAAAGTTCAAATAGTAAGAAAAAGTTATTAGTAACAATTTTAAAATGCCTCGACATAGTAGAGTCCACATAGCACATCATTAAGCTACGTTAATTTCAATAGGCCTAGTAATTCTAACGTCTGACTTCAGCACTTAATATACACGAGCAAATAAGGGATGAGATCGGGGTTGAATATACGTAATACCATGACATATTAAAATATGTTGCGATTTCTTGTTATTAGTGTTATTACAACGAATAATTTATCTCAAAAAGCATTTTATCAGAGAATAGAATGATCAAACTCCAATAAATTCAACTGCAGTTCATCGTTCCCTCCAGTGGGGGCAGCATATGTTAGACTTGCCGCCGTACCCATAGTAACGACTGAAACAACAACTTACTGTAGGCTAGTTTTTTGTTGCATTTTGCAAGACGTTATATGTGAAGGACGATAATACCAGGGAGTCTAACCTGTATCTAAGGAAATGAGTTTATTCGGAAACGTAGGTGAGGATACGGAGAAGACTGGATCTTCCGTGGACGCTGAAACTCAAGAGGAGAGAATTGCAGCCCGTCGTCAACGGATAGATGCTCGATATGATGCTCAGAAAAGGTGCAGTAGTAGCTAAAGTAGGTAATGTTAGCTAGCTAAGACAGCTGACGGTATGATCTGGTAATGATCTGTGGTCAAGATGCCTGTAACCTTTAGCGTAGTGAACCTAGCTATATGTTGCGTTTTGTGTAGTAACAGTCCTAAGCGACGTTGCATAATTGTTATGACCACGTCTACTGTGCTTATTCCCATTCTAATTGTTATTTAGACAGGAACAGGGAGATGACACCCATGAAAAGAAAGAAATTAAAGTGGAGTCCAGGAAAAGCCAGCAGCAAATGGAACTGAGTGAGAAGGTAAATGTTAAGCAATGTTATGGCTATTCTACCACTACACACACATACACTACTAGTGACATGTCCATTAATCTCCTCCCAGTATTTGATAAACCTTCAGAGAGATGGGACAGAGATGGTCACTAACATCCAGGTAGCAGCGGATGCTAGCGTGTCCCAGCATCGAGCAGAGCTGGAGGAGGCTCGAAGACTCAGGTACATGGACATACAGTATTTACCCCTATAAGGGATGGTGTTCAGCAGCAGATGTAGTCAAATTGCCCCCTCTACTGACAGTGAGCAGTTTACATTGCAGTTATCGCATTCTGTCAAGCCATAAGTCAGTCATCGGAACTCTCAACAAAACAAACTGTTCTATCCACAATGAAACTTAGTTGACAATCCTCTAACTCTCCAAAACCCTCTGCAACGTTCCTCTACCTCATCCGTTTTCTCCCACTCCAGGGTAGAGAAAATGGAACTAGAGGCCATGACAAGCCTTGAGAAGTTTGAAGAGATCACCAGGAAGTGGAAAGTGGCCAAGATGAAGGAAATCCCCCAGGACCTGAGAGACGCTCTGAACAGCCAGCAGCAGCTGTGTGCACTTCTGATTGAGGACAAGAACAAACTCATCCATGAGCTGCAGCAGGTAGCTTGTGTGTGGATTTTCTCTCCTCTGTGCGTGGATTTAATGTCTTTAGTCTGTATGTATAATTGGGCTGCATATTTGTGTGTGTGATTGTTTGTGTGTAGGAGATGAAGTTAAGTGACGACCGCTATGTCAAAGATCTGAAGAAGCAGGCGGAGGGTGTGGACCTGATGATTGAGAGGATGGAGGAACAAGTCAAGTTCCTGATGAACTCCTACAGGCATGAAATGGACCAGGTCGAGGTATGATAACAGTGAATAAGGAAGCTCCCTGCACTAGTGAACACACTTTTCTGGTCACTAGACTGCTTTAAAGGTCCTATATGTAGAATCTGTGTTACACTACTGAAAACAGAACTACTGTCTCTTTCATTCATTAGCCATCTTCTAAAAGCTGTAGAACGTCTATTTCCTGACATTTAAAATATCGGAAAAAGACCTTTAGATGGGACAGGGATACCTTTGATTCGAAACGCCTTACAAGAAATCCAAAGACACTGAACTGCAATTGTTCGGAGAGAAAAGTAACGAAATGTTGCCATTTGAACGGAAATTGCATGTGCTGGTCTTTAATCATGTGGTAATTGACCTATTCATTAGATATTAATTATTCTATTAATTGATCAGTACCTTGATAGCTGCTGACCAGTTCTGTTATTGTGCAGAATTCATTTGAGCAGGAGCGGAAGATCCTACTGACAGGGAATATGGAGGAATGGGAGAAGCACAGGAAGGAGCGCAGTGACAAAGAGGTAAATGAAATTCTAAAGATTTTCTTTGGGAAGAGGGTACTTTTATTATTTTTATTGATGGTACAGTAGGAAGCAGGAGCAAGAGAGACAAAGGGGAAGGGCACAGACAGTCAGGGCTCGAGCCCCTTTCACCATGGGGCAAATTGGCTTCAGACTCAGGAGTTTAGACCACTACACCAACTCAAACATGTCAATGTAATTCTAAAACACTGACTGGATGTCTACAAACCTCACTATACCTTTCTCTCTCTTGTATGTATTCAAACTGTCTCTCACTCATTCATTTGAACCCTCACTTGTTCCCCTGGGGCTTTTAATAGCTGGAGTGTGTGATGCACAGGATGAAGCGAGTGGAGGAGTACGAGGTCTTGCTTCAGAAGCTGAGGACAAAGGATGCAGAGGAATACAACAGGGTCAAGATCAGCCTGGAAACAGATTTGGAGGTGAAGACAGACAAGAGGACATATTGGCCACAACTAAATGTTGCAGATGTGATATCGGCTGCTTTCAATTACTTTTGGTTTGTGTCTATGTGTAGATTATCGAGCAAGACCTGCAGCAGATGAAGGCTACGCACCAGCTAAAACAGGAGCAGCTTGAGTATACATTACATGTGGTGAAAAAGAGAGACGAAGAGAACACTATCACTAAATCCCAGCAGAAGAGAAAAATCAACAGGTGGCTACCACTGCAACACTACCAATATAGGAACGTTATTACCACCCGATACATTGAGTAAATCTTATTAATTACAGATCAGTGCGTGCCCATTGACAAAGGCTGTAGAAGCACAATTTGTCATGTCCTCATTACCATTCCTGATCAAATGGTAAAATATGCAGTTCATAGTGTAGGAAATCATTGTCCCATCTAAACTGCCTTTTACCATTTTTAAATATTAAAACAATACATTTTCTACAGCTTTTGGAAGCTGGTCACTGAAAGAGACAGTAGTTCTGGTTTCATTATGCAAAAGTCTACACACTTGCACCTTTAAAGATGCACTATGTAACTTTCTATTAATTTGTCCTGGCAGGACGGATTTTACATAGATAATTTAAACCATTTTAGATGTTAATACTGAAAACAGAAACATTACAGGGACAGTTTTGGGAGCATTATTTGGTTGTTCATAATATGAATTTGTTGCTAGTTAGATATTTTGAAATGTCGATTTTGCTATTCTATTATTGTCAAAATGCTAGTTCACTAATGTTTAGAACTCTTAAAACACAGTTTTGTCTTGTATTGTGTGTTCTCAACAAAGTTAAATAGTTACGTTTTAAAATGCACACCAACAATTACAATGCTGCTACCTGACCATATAAGTGCAATTCTTGCAGCTGTCCACTTCAGTGGTGATGAACCTCAACTATCTTCTGTCACAATCAGTGTCTGTACTTTAGAGCCACCTCTGGGAAAAAGTCAGCACAGCACTGGCAGATTCAATAAGACTAAGGGGACATTGGTTAGCTTGTAGTTCAATAGTGACTGTAGCTCATACTGGTGTAGTTCTGCTATTACTGTGGATTTTTGATCATCCAGAGTACAAGATGTGTTGAACAACCTGAAAATCAAGTGCACCGACCAGGAGAAGCTGTTTAAGGAAGAGAATCAGAACCTCATGGACGACTACAGACGCCTCAAGCAACAGTACGAACATATGCAGAAGAAGATGAGGTAGAAAACACACACATTCACACACATACAAACACACACATACATACACATACATACATATACATACATACACACACACACACACACACACACACAGCTGTGACTGATATTTGACACATTGCAATGCATTTTAAAAATGTAATGATGGGCATTATTTTTTTATTTAACCTTTATTTAACCAGGTGAGCACGGTGAGAACAATTTCTCATTTAAAACGGCGACCTGGCCAAGATAAGGCAAAAAGGTGCAAGTACAGACACATAAATACAAATACACAAGTATTACACAAAGGGTACAAAAAAGACGAAAGATAAAAAATACAGTTGAAATACAATCGAAATTGAACAAGGCAGATGTAAGTACATGTACAATTAGTGCAAATAAATCTTAGATTTAGAGGTAGATCGAATTAGTGTACATAGCAGGCAAATACAATGTAATAATTT
>JACXGM010016600.1:0-20332 GCA_016801145.1 Umbra pygmaea | reverse complement strand
AGTTAGAGTAGTGTTTTTAAGTTATCAAACCCACCAGTTAGAGTAGTGTTTTTAAGTTATTAAACCCACCAGTTAGAGTAGTGTTTTTAAGTTATCAAACCCACTAGTTAGAGTAGTGTTTTTAAGTTATCAAACCCACCAGTTAGAGTAGAGTTTTTAAGTTATTAAACCCACCAGTTAGAGTAGTGTTTTTAAATTAACAAACCCACCAGTTAAGAGTAGTGTTTTTAAGTTATCAAACCCACCAGTTACGAGTAGTGTTTTTAAGTTATCAAACCCACCAGTTACGAGTAGTGTTTTTAAGTTATCAAACCCACCAGTTACGAGTAGTGTTTTTAGGTTATCAAACCCACCAGTTACGAGTAGTGTTTTTAAGTTATCAAACCCACCAGTTACGAGTAGTGTTTTTAGGTTATCAAACCCACCAGTTACGAGTAGTGTTTTTAAGTTATCAAACCCACCAGTTACGAGGTGTGAGCAAAGTAAATGTTCTCTCCATGGCCACTGTGTACTTTTTATTCATTTTTGGTTTGTATTCATTCATCAGCCCATTTCTGAGGAGAGTTGTATAATGTTAGTCTCTGCTCAGGGTCATTGGGAGACTAGCATGTTTTTTACAGTATGCACTTTGGGTATCTACAAACTCTTTCTCAAAGCATTCAACTAAAGAGAACATACCAAATTAAATGCATTTTTCAAAATAATTACTTTTTTCAATAAATACAGGAATAAACTTTGAATAATATATTCATATACAGCAGTATGTTAGTTGTTTTAAACATTTGTTTTTAAATGACACTGATGACTACAAAACAAAAACATCTTTATGGAAAATAGGCACAGAATTTAATGAAGTAAACACTGACCTGTCATATTGCTTATTATGTTAGGAGACTCATTCAGTTGAGAACAAATTGAAAAGCTCTTACACTTTTACTCAGTGTATAATTGTTTTAATAATTCTATTTTACATTTATTTTAAAACATATTCATTGCATAATGTAATGTTGATGGTACCAGTGATGCCCGTATCTTTAGTAAGGCTGAGAGTAGGAAGGATTACCGAAACAGAACAACTCTGTAATCAAAGCTCCTACATTTATTTTCTTAGTACCACGGCAAAAAAACTGTATTCAGAAAAAAAAATGTTGATGTGCCTCACCTTTTGCCACTATGCACTCCAATTTCCCAACATTCCTCTACTTATTTCCAGTCACTGAAATCCCTTTGGTTTACTTGACAGACTACACAAAGATATGCAATTTCTTTATAGATTTTCTAATGGAACCATAACTACTGTCAGTCTATTTGATTATTCTAATACTATAATAAACAAACACTAAAAGGCTTTTTAATCATTGAGGATTTCAGGCATTATCTTGCTTTATTTAACATGATAAACTGGGTAGTTTGGGTACAAGGTGCCATTGCCAGCTATGATGCAAGACAACTTGTTTCCTGTTACAGTATATGTGGGCTGGTAACTGGTTTATAACAAGACTGAGGCGCCTGGAGCTTTATTTGACAAATAAACCACTACTGTGACCATGCCCTTCACAGCCATCACAACACCCTTACCCATGCTATGTTGGCCAGATATTATACACACCCACATGTTTTTACAATTGAAATGATGGTCTTCAAATGCAGATAAACAGAACCATTCACAAGCAGACTTCGTAGATGATTGTTAAAACGTTTCCATGTCCAGCTCCAGGCATTAGGTGCATAAGTCTTCACCTATCGCCCACATTCACTAGTAGAACCCCCTACCAAAACAAACTAAAAATATTACATTTATTATAATTATTTTCTAGAAAATATTTAGGGTCTGAAATTAATATTGAGTGTAAGAACACCAGTTAAATTGTGGTTTGCCTAAGCAGGTTGTTATATCAATAATTTCATTTGATTTGTTGACATTTAGAAATTTAATAAAATATAAATTATTTTATTTGAAGTTAATCTAGATAGCAATAAAAACTTAGTGGTAGATAACATGTTAATGTGACATAAAACCAGCCAGAATGTATCAAACTGCAGCAAATTAGCCTTTTAAAGCCTTCTAATATTGCGGCTGTCATGACATATCAGGACTTTTGCATGTCGTGGCATAAACTGTAAATGATGCCCATTTAATGATGAAAAATGACACAACAATCTTGCATTCGCTTGGGCAGCGTAAATCAGAGCACCCTATAATTTAAATAATGTAGAATCTGTCATATTGGTGGGTCCCATGCAAGTTCTTTTTTAATGGGCCCCAGAAATTATGGCTACCTCCTTGAATGTAGGCCTCTTTAAGCAAGAAATCTTCTCATAGGCATGTCACAAATGGAATGTGAGAACGTAACCTAAACATTAGGGCAGAGATACTCCAATCTTACCCTACGTCGGTCGGACCCTGCTGGTTTACTGTTCTACCTCATCCTTAATTGCACCCACCTGGTGTCCCAGGTCTAAATAAATGCTGGATTAGAGGGTTGTAATGAAAACATGGAGAGGACCTGTATTTGAGGGCCATATTTTAGTATGAGGGCAGTAGGCTGTACTAAGAAACAATGCTCATGGGTATGGTACCACGTCTAAGAGCTATTCTGCTATTTTATACCAGAGATATTGAAACAATATTAAAACAATTAATGAACATAAACATAATTAGACTATGGCAGGGATGTTTCTAACGGTCATGTGATACAAAACTTCGCATGTGCGTGCGATCAAATTCACTCCATAGAGATTTTTTTTACAGAAATTAAAATGTGTAATATAATGTTTTTAGTAATGACAAGTTAATCGAAATACAACTTTTGCCCTTACCAATCTGTATACAATTTAGATGCAACGTTATGACGAGTTAGTATATCCCCTATGCTAGCATACTCGCTTACTATATACTTAATAGTACGTACTTTAGCACCACCTGCGTAGTACGTACTTTTAGTATGTAGTATGTAGTATGCATATTGGGATTCTTTCTCTGAGGTAAATCAACTTCCGGTTCTGGGACCGTACGGCAAAGTACCGCACAAGTTGGTGTATTTCAACTCTTGCGACACACCCGCCCCACCGCATCCCCATTTTGCAGGTTCCGGTAGATTTGCCGCAGCGGTGCGCATTGCTTCCTATTGAAATGAATAGACTTCCGCCGCAATGCAACCAGTTTACCGGCTCTGGTGTGAATCGGGCTTTTAGACAGTATACACGAGCTACAGTCAGCCACTGGTGGCGCATTATCTGAGCTTGCTCCTTCTGGTCTGTAAAGAGGGAACTGCAACTATTGTCACGTGACTGGCAAATTGGGTGCGGGAGGGGAAAGGAAGTGGAAGCAGTGTGCGGCTGCGCTTTTGGCTCTATTCTCTTCCTCTGCCTAATTCTTACTTTTTCTCCACAACACGGCCGTCGAGAATACAGGTATAAAGCTACTTTGTTGCCTAAGTTTGACAAAGGCCTAGTTTTGGATCAAGTTTTATTTGCATGTACCTTTTTCGAATAATGTGTAGTATTTTTTGTATGTTTTCCTAGAACCCTACTTAGCTTTGTTTAGTTTTTCCAACCTGTGTAAAGATATAGTTTATTACTGATTTTAACACTACTAGCTTTGATTGTATACGCACTAAACATGTACGTTTATAAGTCTTAGACATAAGCTCTGCAGACAGAAAACATTCTGTAAAGTTCTGAAAATGTAATTCCCTGATATGTCAAATGGACCTGTCCTTATTTTGAGAATATGTCTAAGCTAACCACCCTTGTGATCCTTAAGCATTGCAGCCACTGACTTATATAAGGACAAATATGTACAGTTGATGTCTGCTATGCAGTATTTACACATCGGGCACTTCACCACTAGGTCTCATCCCAGTCAACAATGTATGTAATTAAAGTGCCTGATGTTTGATGGGACTAACTTCTGTAATCTTCCAGCTGACAGTGTTGACATCACACTGAAGAGACCAGAGCATCCCCCCAGCCATGGAAGATACAGGAGTTAGTCAGGAATCCGATGCAGCGAAAGCACATCCTAACCCCTCACCTGTACCATCGACAGGGACCAAGGGGAAGAAAGCTCTTAGAGTCAAGTCGCAGGTCAACAAAAAAGCCAAAGCCACAATTTCATGTGTTCAGGGGTCAATAACGGACTACAATGGTTTTATTTTGCACAAAAAACAAGCAAGAGTGCCCCCTGAAAGAATAAGCGGTTCAGTCGGTGAACTATCCAAAACCCCACCACTCTCTGCAGAAAGTGATAAAGAAGCTTCTGGAACAGGGAATTCAGATGTACAAAGTCTTAGTTCTACACCCCTTTGCCCAGCACCAGCTGCCAGGACACGTTGTGCATGGAAGACTATGGGCAAACCAGCCACCAAGCCAGCAGCAGTGAAGGTAATTCTCATTCATACCCAGGCCATTGTATTTCATGCTTGAAATGAATACTGATGTGTGAACCTTGCCTTCAAGCTTTTAACCAGCGATGAAGCAGAGTCCAGCATAGCAGACCTGAGGCCAGAGAAGGGGATTACCCACCCCTATATAAGATTGCCTCCAGGACGTAAAGGAAAAAGTGTTGTCTCTACCAAGTCACAGCCAGGTTAGTAATTTGCCTTGTATAAGACTGTTTCTCCACATTTTCTATTTGTTTTTATTATACCAGACACCCGTTTGACTTTGTAACTACAGTCATATGCAAAAGTTTAGGCACCCCTGACAATTTCCAAGATTTTCATTTATAAATAATTGGGTGTTTGGATCAACCATTTCATTTTGATCTGTCAAATCAATGAAGGACACAGTAATATTTTAGTTGTGAAATTAGGTTTATTGGATGAACAGAAAATGTGACATATGCATCAAAACAAAATTAGACCTGTAAATAAATTTGGGCACCCCAACAGAAATATCACATCAATATTTAGTTAAGCCTCCTTTAGCAGAAATAACAGCCTCTAGACGCTTCCTATAACCTGTAACCTGTCTGGATTCTGGATTAAGGTATTTTGGACCATTCCTCCTTCCGCATAACATCTCCATTTCAGTTAGGTTTGATGTTTGCCGAGTATGGACAGCCCGCTTCAAATCACCCCACATATTTTCAATGATATTCAGGTCTGAGGACTGGGATGGCCATTCCAGAACATTGTACTTGTTCCTCTGCATAAATGCCAGAGTAGATTTTGAGTTTTTATTTGGGTCGTTGTCTTGTTGAAAGATCCAGCCCTGGCGTAATTTCCACTTTGTGACTGATTCCTCTATATTATTCTCAAGTATCTGTTGAAATTGAGTGGAATCCATGCAACCCTCAACTTTAACAAGATTCCCAGTACCGGCACTGGCCACACAGCCCCACAGCATGATGGAACCTCCACCAAATTTTACTGTGGGTAGCAAGTGTTTTTCTTGGAAAGCTGTGTTCTCTTGCCTCCATCATAACACCCCTTGTTATGACCAAATAACTCCATCTTGGTTTCATCAGTCCACAGCACCTTCTTCCAAAATTAAGCTGGCTTGTCCAAATGTGCGTTTGGTTACGTCAAGCAACACTGTGTGTGGCGTGTGTGCAGAAAAGGCTTCTTCCGCATCACTCTCCTGTACAGCCTCTCAAAGCGCTGAATTGTTGAATGATGCACAGTGACACCATCTGTAGCAAGATGATGTTGTAGGTCTTTGGAGGTGGTCTGTTTTTGACTGTTCTCACCATCCTTTGCCTCTCCGATACTTTACTTAGCCTGCCACTCCTGGCCTTAACAAGAACTGTGCCTGTGGTCTTCCATTTCCTCACTATGTTCCTCACAGTGGACACTGACAACTTAAATCACTACGATAGCTTTTTGTAGCCTTCCCCTAAACCATAATGTTGAACAATCTTTGTTTTCAGGTCATTTGAGAGTTGTTTTGAGGCCCCCATGTTGTCACTCTTCAACTTGCAATTGGCCACCTTAAATACAATTCTTCATGATTGGATACACCTGTCTATGAAGTTCAAGGCTTAATGAGCTCACCAAACCAATTGTGTCTTCCAATTAATCAGTGCTAGGTAGTTACAGGTATTCAAATCAACAAAATCACAAATCTATGTACTTGTCAACACTTTGTCATGATGTACATGTCAACACTTTGTCACTATGCTCCTGTCAACACTTTGTCACTATGCTCCTGTCAACACTTTGTCACTATGTTCCTGTCAACACTTTGTCACTATGTTCCTGTCAACTTTGTCACGATATACCTATCAACACTTTGTCACTATGTACCTGTCGACACTTTCTCACTATGTACCTGTCGACACTTTGTCACTATGTACCTGTCGACACTTTGTCACTATGTACCTGTCGACACTTTGTCACTATGTACCTGTAGGGTCTAGAAAGAGAAAGAGGAAGATGGGATTGTACAACTTTGTCCCAAAGAAGAAAACCAAGGTGTCAAAGGTAAAAGTCCCATTTCATCTACTCTTTTGTAAGTAGAAATACACTGTGGATTTACTTTAATTTGCTTTAATGCTGTCTAAATGATTTTTTTTTCTAGCTGCACAAAGATAGTCCAGTTATAAATTCAGGGCAGGAAATTAACAAGGAAGAGAGTGTGGATTTGAAAAACAGAGAGATTTGTGAAAGACAAGAGGACCCAACTGTGTTAGCTCTACAGAGCGAAGAACAGGCACCTCAAATCAGCTTGGAAAACAAAATGGAGGAAGTGGACAGTGGCAGTAAACAGGAATACACTGAACTGATGCTCGACTCTCTGGATCTGAAAGCACAAGAGAAGCTGTTTTCACCTTGTCCTTCAGGTATTAGTTCACCTAGAAATGAGTTACAGTTATTCAATTCTACATGTAAATTCTATTACTAGATTGTACATTTTTAATTTTGCCTTAGTTGACCTTGATGTTGGGGGTGGACCTTATGTTGTAGGCTTTCCAGTTGATAGTGAGGTGACAGAGACAGACCTCTCAGAGGAGCTCCCCCTGTGCTGCTGTCGGATGGAGACCCCCTGCAGTGGGGCGGGCGTGTCCCAGACGGAGCACACCTGCATGGCCACAGAGAGCGCAGATGGGCTGGTAAGGCTCCCCTGCTCCATCTTCTCCTAAACCATGTCACAAGTTTCCCTCCCCTGGGTTTACAGTCGCCTGGGGATGAGGTTACTCTTTCCCTGCCCTTGTGAATTAAGCAATATAATAACATGATTTCCACATATTAATAATTCTCTCAATTTTTCCATCTCTACAGGTGAGTCGGTGTCAGAGGAGGGTTGTAAAGCATGAGATGATGCGACCATCCAACACAGTACATCTTCTGGTTCTGTGTGAGGACCACCGGGCCGGCATGGTCAAGCACCAGTGCTGCCCTGGCTGTGGCCTCTTTTGCCGGATGGTAAGTGGAAGGATAAACCAGGGGAAGATGCAGATAGAACTGGCAGGCTTCCACACACTTCGACCACCACTTTATTATGCATGCTGGTTTTTCGTTCTTATAACCCAGGTGGATTGAATGCTGATTGGCTGAAAGCCTTGGAATATACCGTATAACACAGACATGACATCAATTTAACGGACCTAATTGCGGTGTTAACCGTTTTATAAGAGCAATGGGGTATCTTTGTGATATGGTATATATTGCCAATAAACAGCGGCTCATAAACGTGTCGTGCATAAGAACGGCTCTTAATCACGGTGTATTGGCCAAATCACATCCCGTGATGTCTTCATGGTTTTTGAAAGGCTCATTTAATATGGCGTTTTACTGTGATCCCAGGGCACCTTCATGGAGTGCCGGCCATATGGCAACATCTCACACCGTTTTCATCGTGGATGTGCCTCGATTATCAAAGCACAGAGCTTCTGTCCTCACTGTGGGGAGGATGCCACAGGGGCCCAGGAAGTGACTGTCCCCAAACCCACAGCTGTCCCCAAACCTGAGGCAGCAGATACACCGGCCGCTGTCCGGGTGGCCCCCGTGACCTCTGCTTCTACCAGACCCCTTATTCACCGGGCCAAGAAGACCACTGACCTCCAGAACAGACAAGATCCCTCCCCTAACAGGTACTGCAGTCCAGGCTTTACTCCTCCACTTTACCTCATCTATACCTACCATCATCTGTGGTTCAGTATCTGCATTCGTTATGAGTTGTGTGTCTTTGGCTCATTACTGCTGTCTTGCACTAGCCTGAAGAGGGAGTTATTAGGAGATCGAGAGGAGCCAGCTAACACGTCACTGGAAAGCATCCTAATGGCCTTGGATGATGAAAAGTAAGCCAGTAATTTACACTTCATGGTTATGTTTATGTCATATTTCTATATACATTTAGCTGTTCTGGATGATTTATGCACACTGTCATCTTAGTTTGAAATCAGGTATCAATGTAACATAATCTTAGCAATGATCTTGTAAATCAACCAGCATTTTCTCCTTATAAAACAAAATACAGTTTGCATAAAAGTTATTTAAAAATGATATTTTATCCCAAACTTTTAATAAATATGTTTCTTAGTCCACTGTGAATGCAATCTCTCAAATTTGCTTTTACCAAACAATACACAACAATACATAATTATATTATTTGTTCATACATTTAATCTTTCACGACTGCAGAAAAAAATGCGGTGGTGGGGGATGATTACCAAAACAATAGGTGCTATCATTAGGTAGCTAGAAAAAATGTAATGTACGTGAAATTGCGAAAACCACTCGTTCGACAGGCAAACCCCTCCAAAAGACAAAATCGACACCAACTGGCAACGCAACACCACGCAACTCAATTTGCACCACCTTTGCCTGAAGGTGTTAAATGGGCTTTAGACAAACTCTTGTCCCTGCTTAAAAGAGTCCATTCCATTTGGATGGTTTTATTCCTGCAACTGTTTAATGTTCTGACACTTAAAACAGTGTTAATCTAAGTTTATTTATTTATTTATTTATTTGTTGCTCTAAAAGTGGCTGTTTGTCACATTGAAGTAGGATGCAGTAGGTGCAGGGGTTAGGGTTGGAGGACAGTTGGATAGAACAAGAAGCAATGTAGTGTTCAGAGACATAAAGAAGACGCATTGTGATAAGAAGTCAAACATCCTCCAGGGGAGAGAAGTAGAGGTTTTATGCCTGCCTTGTGAGTGAGAGGGGCTGTCAGAGGATGAGTTAAAAAACAATAAGAGTAGAAAGAAAAGAGGTGGAAATAATAAGTCAGGCCCTGGGAATTTAGTCAGAGTATGGTGAGTGGTGAGCTATCATTGTGAAATGACCTTATTAAGGTGTCAAGCCTGCGAAAAACTCCTTAAGGGCACCTGTTAGGGAATGGATAACCTCAACTAAACATGCACTATTTAACCTTTTTTTGTTAACTTAAGTAACTAGCACAGGGGTGGGCAACTATTTTTGCTTGAGGGCCACATTGAGCTATTGAAACCAAGTGAAGGGCCGCATTTTATAGCGATGCATGAAAAATAGGAAATGTTATATCATTAAATTAACCTCGCCCCCTACGCAGTTATGTGCGTATCTTACAGAAAATAAATGTTTTATTTTATAACACCATTTCCTTCTTTGAGAAGGAAAGTCTATTTAGTGTACTCACAGACACCAGCAAATCAAGACAACAGCGCTTACGGAAATTAATTTGAGTCACATCGTTTAACTATTGGTTACAAGAATGAATCAAACCCAAACTTTTGTGACAATTTTCATGCATGATGTCATATAGAGCCAAAAAAATACAAATTGTATGTTAAATTTTTTGTTAATTATTGTAAAATACTTGTAAACCATGATGCCCCCAGGTCTTGAGATCCAGTATGACTAAGTGTGGGGGACATATAATGAAGTAAATTAAACACTGTATGTAAAGTAGCCTACATATTTCCATACATTTAAAAGAAAACAGCTATCCCAACCCCCCCCAAAAATAACCTGTTTTAGTGCAAGGTGATGTCCTACCTCTTTGCAGAAATGTTATTTTTGTCATTTTCACTTCCTGATTTTTGTCTGTAATGTTTTTAGTTTACCAAAATATAGTCAGTGAAAAGCACCCAACTTTGAGACGCGATATCTCCCCGGCTGTCATTAATCCACAAGGACAAACAACTCCTCATTATTTGCATTGGCATTATTTTATCAGCGGAACCCTCTCTTCCCAACCATATTGGTACCATGTTGGTGTTGTGCAGGATGATGTTCTACATCATTGCAGAGTTGCTATTTTGTCATTTTCCCTCTTACTTCCTGTGTTTAATGCGTTTAGTAAAAAAGGCGAAAGTAAAAAACACATTACCGACTTCAAGGCACAATAGCTCCGGCTCTGACAAACCCACATGGATCACCCACTACTCATTTGTTTCGTCTGATCTTCTTCTCTCCAATGGTACCAAGCTGTAGTTGCTAGCAGCAGTTCGCAAGATAATCGCCAGACAATCGCGCTTGACGCTCTAGAGCGTCGGCAAACTGGAGGTTTTGAAAAACCTCGCGGGCCAGATCAAAGGACCCGCGGGCCGCATCTTGCCCGCGGGCTGTAGTTTGCCCACCCCTGAACTAGCATATTGAATCCATGGTTGAAGACAACCTTAAATAATACAAAACATAGAAAATAGTAGAATAGCAAAATCAACATTTACCAATATCTATCTAGAAACAAATGCATATTATGGACAAAATAATGTGTATTTTTGGAAATTGGTTATGTTGTCTTGTATTATTCCTGTGTTCTGTAAAAACATTTATATATAAATCTTTTTAATATATAAATCTACTTAAAATTCTGACCGACTTTAATGGAAAGTTACATAGTGCCGCTTTAAGTTTGACCTTAAAGGGATGTGTTAGTTTTTAGCACATTATAATGCACAAGCATTATACTGCAATGGACAGACTTGCCAAATATATGTTCTGAACCGTCTCCACATTAAAGACTAGGGCGCAAGATGACAAAGTGGTTAGTGTGTCACATGCTTGTAGTCAGAAGGTTGCCGATTCGATTGCCGACTCTGCTAAATAGCGTTGTGTCCTTGAGCAAGGCACATTATCCTACGTCTCTCCAGTGGGATGTCCCTGTACTTACTGTAAGTCACTCTGGATCAGAGCATCTGCTAAATGACAAAAATGTAAATTACTAATGTTTTCATTGCTCGTAAGAGTTTTTTTTCTACAAATGTCATTAGTTAATTTGAATAAAATGCTCTAACCTGTTCAGCCGTGTTACATTGACAGTGTTCCACTGCTTACTGACAAAATGGAGTAGGAGTTTCTGTGCCAGCTCTACAGAAAAACACTGTCAACGTAACACAACTGAAGTAGTTAGTATGTTTTTAATTGCACAAAATATTTATTTATTAATTTATTATATATATATATATATATATATATATATATATATATATATATATATATATATATATACCAGAACATGTTTTGGGCCAAGTCCGTCCGCTGCAATATAATGTTTGTATAATGCAACTAGACAGCCAAATTAATCTCATAAATTGAGCTTTCTCTCTTTACAACTGTCTGAATGATACCTCAACACTAAAAGTAAAAACCAAATTAGGTCTTACATGCTAAAAACCAATGATTTTATTCCTGTATTTTTTTCTATATAGCATGAGGCCAAAGAAAGTGAAGTATCACAGTAAGCAGCTGTACATCTCTGCTCACCACGGGGAGCTGCAGAAAGTGATCCACCTGCTGGGTAAGAATGACATATCTCCTCAGGTTTACTTTTTAGAGCTAGCTCATAAAGCCATATCTCCTCAGGTTTACGTTTTAGAGCTAGCACATAAAGTCATATCTCCTCAGGTTTACTCTTTAGAGCTAGCTCATCAAGCCATATCTCCTCAGGTTTACTCATTAGAGCTAGCTCATAAAGTCATATCTCCTCAGGTTTACTCTTTAGAGCTAGCTCATCAAGCCATATCTCTTCAGGTTTACTCTTTGAAGCTAGCTCTTTAAGCCATATTTCCTCAGGTTTACTTTTTAGAGCTAGCACATAAAGTCATATCTCCTCAGGTTTACTCTTTAGAGCTAGCTCATCAAGCCATATCTCCTCAGGTTTACTCTGTAGAGCTAGCTCAATTTTGCAGAGTGCAACCAGAACTACTCTATCTCCAACGATTCCCTACACCTTGCTGTGAATATTTTGCTATTTGAACCGGAGTACATGACGAGTTATGCTTCCACAGTTTCTGTCAAAGAGCACCTGCCAGTCAATATTTCATATAAATAATTCATTTTAGGCCATGCTTTTCTGTGTAACAAACCACTGCATTGTAAAGGAAATCCTTATCCGATATAAATCGCTATTCAGATAGAAAAACTGTTTTTACGGTCTTTGTGAGCTGGTCCCTTGAAAGAGAAAGTAGTTTCGTTGTTATAGAAATAGCACTTTTAATACATAGGCTGCAACTAATGACTCTTCATAATCAAGTTAATCTGTCTATTTAATCAGATAAAACAAAAATATATTGTGTTACCGGTAGATGCAAGTGATTTATTTTTTATGTTTTCCTGTATCCTGCATAATTTTCAGTTTTAAAAAATGTGCCAAAAATAAAGGGTATTACCTGCCGGAATTGGTTTAGCAGTCTAAGCGCCCGACTATGGTCTACACATGCCCCCTGGTGACGAGGGGCCCAGGCCCCTCAGCCGACTGTCTGTGCCCTTTCTCTTTAACTCCCCCTACCTGTCTCCCTGGCTTTTGCTTCCTAATGTCCTGCCAATTAAACTGTATTATAAAAAATATCCCCAAAATTTTTTACAAATAAAATAAAGGAAAATACAAAGTGCTTAACCTTTGTGGTAAATAATGAATAATAATAATAATAATTGTTATTAACAATAAAGAAATCAATGAATTCTCAACAAATATGTACAGCCAGGTTGTTTACATCCTTGATATTTTTCTACTAAGATAGTATGTTTAATTGTGTTTGAATTCAAACACTATTGCAGTGTTTGTCTCTTTATAGTACAATAGTGAGGAATAGGGACATTTCAGAGTCATTATACGAGGCAGCAATACCTGAAGTATAGCCAGACAGCATTCCTATATTACAATAAATTGAGGTTAACTGGGGATCCATTTGCTTAAATGTGTCTGGCACTGTTAGCATGATCCCCATCATTAATGTAGGTATGCTTAGCTAGGAGGCGCTACTCCCCAGGAATCATGTTTTTTAATCTGCTTTTCAAATAGACCCAACGTATTTATAATGAAATCCATTGCCAACATTTGTATCAATGTAATAGATTAGTTGCTGAAATCCATATTCAAACATTTATATCCTGATGGTGGGTTTCTCTATTAAAGTAAGAAGTAAATTCAAAAAGGGATTGAAGAGGAATTGAGCGACTCTGTTCCAGAGATTGAACTGCTGTCAACGTGGTAAATAACTTGTGTTCCAGTGGATGGGAAAGACCCTAACTACCTAATGGACAGTCAGAACAAACGAAGTCCTCTCCACGCAGCAGCAGCTGAAGGGCACCAGGACGTCTGTCACGTGCTCATCCAGGTGAGTAGACACGCTCTGATAGTGAACTCTGACCTACCGACAGCACATTACTATCCCAATACCTAGCCCCCTGACATGCACTTGAAGCAAATGCCTGAGTTAATGTCACTACGACACCGCGCTCGGAAATACACATGCTTGTCTGGGTTAGTGGAGTCCGTGTGTGAAAGGTTTGTTCTTCTCTATCCCACTCAGGCTGGCGCTAACCTGGACATGTTTGATGAGGAGCAGAGAACCCCACTGATGGATGCCTGTGAGAACAACCATCTTGACACGGTGAAGTACCTGCTGAGGGCCGGGGCGGCGGTCAGCTGTAAGGTCAGTGTTTGGGGAGGACCCGACCAGCAGTATTACCATTCATAGACCAACAAGCTCAATGACAACATGTGTCTCATCGTAGAAAGATCAGGGTAAAGAAACGTTTACCTTTATAGGTTGAAATAAAACCAAGGTCTCCCACCTAGCCTATGAATTTAGAAGAACTAATGAGCCGTCAAACTGTTAAGAGTTACCAGCAGGAGTCCAGGTATTCAAAAGAGGGCAGTGATCAGTGTGCACCATGTAATTGCTTTAGAGTCGCTTAAAGATATGTGTGGTGGCTGTTGCTAGATCTCGTTCACGACTTGATGCATGGGTGGTGGAAGTGTTTTTGACTCGCTAATGATATAACGTTCAGTCCTAATATTGCTGTTGGGCAATGTTCCCATTTAATTAATAGTAATTTTATTGAGGGATAACAGGTTTGTTGAATTAACAAAGAGATAGTGTTGATGATCCAGTTTTATGTGTGGTAGTAAAAAAACAAATGAGTCTCGATGTCCACCCGTGCATATCTAATACCGGTTAACCTTATACAAGGTTCTTCTGTCTGTCTTTTTTCAGAATATTTATATCCTAATCATAGTTACCACAGGCTCAACCATAACATTATGCTAGGATTAAAATGAATGAAATTCTGAGATTCAACAACACTGCATTTACACAGTACTGGCTTGTATGACAGATTAACGCTGACGTAAACAAAAATGAAATCCATCAAACTCAAAATTGTATTTCAATGCATTCAGTAATGCTTCTGGTCAACTAGGCAAAACTTTACTTTTTGGCCTAATTAAAAAGTTAATAATGTTCTCACTTTCAATGGCAACTGTTCTGTTGCAGTCTAAAGTTTATGCTTTCTTAAATATTAATAAAAAATGATTATTATGATATTTTCTCCCTAGGATATCAAGGGCTCTACCTGCCTGCATTTAGCTGCTAAATTGGGACATTATGACGTTGTTGAACATCTTCTGTCAAAGGCATCAAAACAGGTCAACTGTCAGGTAATTAATTATTTAAAAAAATTATTACCAAGTAAGTTGAAGGGGAACACATACTTGTTACAGCAACAACTTGGCGAGCAGATAGTAGGGATGATTAAATAGCTGTATTGGTATGAGGGCAAGACTAAATATGTATCCATGTCACAAAGGTTAACACCCCTACTCCTATGATAAGTGCAATCGTTTTTTTTGAGTCAGGACACCCATGTAAAGTACCATCTAAAAGACAGTGTCCTACGGCATTGGGGTTTGATATTTAGGCCTATCCCACTTCTCCCCCTTAGCCCCCCCCCTTGTTTTTGAGTCACGCTTGGTGGGGAAGAGACCCTCGAAAAGAGAACTATGAGGGAAGTGGTGAATCCATACAGCTTTTGCATATAGATTTCTGCATCACATTTGCAAGAATTGGAGGGGTAGGGCCAAGGGGTAGGGCCAAGGGGTAGGGCCAAGGGGTAGGGCCAAGGGGTAGGGCCAAGGGGTAGGGCCAAGGGGTAAGGCCAAGGGGTAAGGCCAAGGGGTAAGGCCAAGGGGTAAGGCCAAGGGGTAAGGCCAAGGGGTAAGGCCAAGGGGAGTATTGGGATGGGAAAAGGGCCTTCGTCTTTCCCTCCAAAACCACGTCCAGCAGCATTTGGTTTCCCATCCACGGACGGCTCCTGCATAGTGTCAGAGGCAGAGTTGGAGGTCCTGTTGACATTCTAACAAATCGTCTATTCATAATTCATATGTACTATCAGCTGGGCTTTGGGAGAATGACTTAGAGGTCAGCGCTGTTGGAAGACTTCCCACTTCAACAGTCAGCCTATTAACATGTTGAAAATGTTGTGGGTATTATTAAATAGATTTAAAAACTCCTGACCTTAACAGGAATGTAAAGACAAAGGGTGAATCACATTTCTGTCTTACATCTTCCCCTACCGCTTCATCTTACCCCTTCCCCTACCGCTTCATCTTACCCCTTCCCCTACCGCTTCATCTTACCCCTTCCCCTACCGCTTCATCTTACACCTTCCCCTACCGCTTCATCTTACACCTTCCCCTACCGCTTCATCTTACACCTTCCCTTACCGCTTCATCTTACCCCTTCCCCTACCGCTTCATCTTACCCCTTCCCCTACCGCTTCATCTTACACCTTCCCCTACCGCTTCATCTTACACCTTCCCCTACCGCTTCATCTTACACCTTCCCTTACCGCTTCGTCTTACCCCTTCCCCTACCGCTTCATCTTACACCTTCCCTTACCGCTTCATCTTACACCTTCCCCTACCGCTTCATCTTAACCCTAGCATTTGTCCCTCGAAACCGAGTGGTTAAGGCAAGGGAAAGGAGGCACCACTTGGTTACGGTTAGGTCATCAAGCACGTATCGATGTTTCCAAAGTAAGTAGTGTTATGTACTGATATCAAATGAAATCCGCTGCTAATGTAGTTTAGTTAAATCTGTAGACATGTATAGTTTCCATTCAAGGCTAGTCAGAGAAATGTGAGACTGTTGTGCAAATCAGCAATGTAACATTTCAATTAAGAACATGGTTGCAAATATATATGTACAGGACTGTGTAGAGCACAAAACAAGTCTGTTGTAATTTTTAAATCAATTATTCAAGCCGAAAATACATTTATGGGACTCTCTGGATGATCTGGCTGCCATTTTTGCTGGTTAAGCAGTGTATTCTGGGTACCCCTTGGTTTCAAGTAAGCTCACGAAAATGCTTGGTTTTAAGGGGTATCCACCCCTTCCCACTAACCCTACCCCTAGATCAAAATGAGAATTGGGATAGCCCTTACACTAATGTGAACGTGCAAAACTAAGGGGAAGGGGTAAGGGGTAAGAAAGAGAATTGGGATTCACCCTAAGAGTTCTTTTCACTTTTTTATTTATTTTAAGGGATATATCATGTTTTGCCTTGCATTTTTATACCTGCAAGCTATGAAAAGGACAGATATAACTGAAAGAATTGGTACCCTTCCACTCAAAAAAGCAAAAGTTTTTGCTATCCACCATTCTTTATTTCACATTGTTTAGATTTATAACATGACATATGAAAAAACGAATAGTAAAGTATTCTTGTAGTAAAACGAATAAAAATTGCACAGACAAAAATATTGGGAATGTAACATGTCATGCAGGGAGTAGTCAGGAAGCAGATGTGAATGTGTAAAAGAAAAGGTTTAATATACTGAATACACATACAAAACAAAAGGACTTTGATCAGACAACAGTCAAAAGGTTAATCTAAATATTACACTGATGTCATGGAAGACACACGTAACATATAACAATGAAGGACAGGGACTAAATAAGTAATGATGAATGCATGTCCGGTGTGTGCAGTTGACTGACAAACAAGGTGATCTATTGGTTAATGTAGGGGATGGCGTAAACAGTCCGGGAGACCACCGATTCATAGGGTATCTAGCTATTGGTTCTGGTGTTGGAGATGCCGTTAGCCGGCTAGTGTACCTAGCTAGTGGGTACTGGTTATTGTCTTCCTCACCTTCTTCATTCTCTGAGGATACAGGTCCTCTGGTCCTTCTGAGGATATGTCTCCTCTATTCCAGCCCAGACCTGTTGCTCCTCCCAGTCCTTGTCGCTATCATGGTCGTCTTCCTCCAAGGACCTGAGCTCCGGGTTCCCATCTTCCTCCCTGACAGGCGTCATCGTCCTCGTGGCTACCTGGCTAATCGGCCCATAATGTGCCCCCGCACAGCTCAGAGTCCCATTGCCCCCCCAAATAATAGATCAGGGAAACTACAGAATACATCCCCTCTCTCTGCCTCCCATTGGTGGGCGGTATTCAAAATTTAGAGACACAGCTTTCTGACACTGGACTGTACTTTTTGCTCAAATGCCTTGATAGTCTTCTGATTTCAAGTAGAATCAATGTCTTACTGCAGTTAGCTTGAAACCTGATGGTGTTTCTCACTGCTATGGTAGCCATTTTCTTACTGAGAGTCAGTCATGGAATCTCAACCAGTGTGTGAGGTATGGAACTGTCAATCAAACCAGAGCTGTACAGTGACGACTAATGAGTTTGCAGGGCATGGCCAACCTCTAAAAACAGTAGAACAAGAGAGAAAATACTAACTTAAATAGCTCAGAGAAGGAAACAAAGTACCAAGCAAAAAGGGAACCATTTTATCCTGACAGCTACTACATTCACATTCTTTAGAACCCATAGGCCTAAATTGGACTAAACATTGCCCAATTTCACGTAAGCCATCTTTATGAATATCTTTATAGCATAATTTTCACTGCTTCTTTGTTTTGTTTCCCTGCAAGTCGAAGACACGTATGTATAATATATGTCTAAAATATCTTTATATTTTTAAGGATGAATGGCTCATTATTTGAATAAAATGCAAGGGTACCAATACTTTCGGGCACATCTGTATTTAAATTGCGAAGGAGTTGTGTGAGTTGTTGGTTCTTGGTTTCAGGATGACGGTGGCTGGACCCCTGTCACCTGGGCTATAGAGTACAAGCACAGAGAGCTGGTATTACTGCTACTCTCCAAAGGGGCTGATGTTAACATCCGAGACAAGGTCTGTACTCCGTAGGATGCATCTGCATATTAAACCCGGCTGAAGCAATGTATAGTTTGTGGCCGATTCATTAATTTCTTACAACTCTTCATTGACTCGAGTCATTATAATTTTTTTTGTGATATTTTCAGATGTATCATTTGACTAAACATAGGATTACATATGGGATCTAGAAGCGTAGCACTCTAACCGTACTGTACACACCACTGGCAGCATTAGAGGGGAAAACTATGTATTTTAGGCTGATGATTTTATTGATTATGGAATGCTCCCATCGTAACTGAACTTTGCTCTGAATGCATCAAGAAATATTCTTTATTTATGTCAAGCCGATACAAATGTGTACTTTTTTACAAGTAGAAATGTGTAGAATGTATTTCCCACAAGGATGTTTGATGAGTTATAGCAACACCAGCTCACATTTATACTATATGACTACCAACTCACTTCCAATTTACGCTAGTTTGTATTTTCACTTTTTGTCGACCAACCAGGGTTGCCATTTAGTATGCAACCAAAATAATTTCTGGGTGAATAAATATTAATGAAACCATGGCTGTTTTCTGAAAAAGCAATGCAAAAATTCTACATTTACAGGAGCTTATTTAAAGCAAATGTTTAGGAGTTTTAATCACAAATGGCAACAATAAGCCTCCTATAATGACAGAGATGTAAATTGGGCTTGTAAAATTATGACTTGTAAAAGTTCACTAGTAGTGGGTCCTCTGTGGTTCCTCAAAATAACTTTAATCACTTTAAATATTTACAGAATGACTAAAAGATCAATGTCAGTTAAACAAGTGAAACTTCCCATCACTACCCAACGATACCTGATCCCATCTCACACCTTCTATATGCTGGGAGGGGGAATACAAAGGCAGGCATGGTTACCCTTCACACTGACAGGTAGAATGGGTCCCACGGGCTCCATAATGGCCTGTGTTGAGCGGTTCACCTACATGGTGTGATCCAATTTAAACAGATCTTTCAGCATATCCCCTTGGGAGTAGAGGACAAGAAGTTTACTTTCTGGAGGAGGAAGCAATTGATTGCAGCAAATATTGTCTTTTTTCAGAAAGGGAACATACATGGTCTGTATGAGGATAGTTTCCTTAGGGCAGGCATGGTGGCACTGTGACCTCACAGCTAGAAGGTTCTGGGTTCAAACCCTGGGCGTCCCTTTTCTGTGTGGAGTTTGCATGTTCTCACCGTGTCTGCGTGGTTTCCTCTGGGTGCTCTGGTTTCCCCCACCATTAAAAAACATGGAGTTTAGGGTCTCCAGTCAGTGCCCCTGACGAAAGCATTGGCTTAGATCTGGAGTTGGTCCCCGGGCGCTCTAAATTGCTGCCCACTGCTCCCTTAAGGAGTGGGTTAAATGCAGAGAATGAATTCACTACGTGTATTTGACAATAAAGTACCTTTACGTTCTTCAACGCAAGTACAGTATACCTTGAAGGTCACTTTATATGTGTGTTCGGGACGATTTCCTTTTGGGTATGTTTTACCATATTGACATTTGCCCCCGTGTCCAGGAGGAGAACATTGGTCTCCACTGGGCGGCTCTGTCTGGCTCTGATGACATCACTCAGGTCCTGCTTGATGCCAGATGTGACATCCATGCGGTCAACATCCATGGGGACTCCCCTCTTCACATAGCTGCTCGGGAGAACCAAATGGAGTGTGTGATGTGAGTACTACAACATTTTCCAATACGTAGTAAGGAATCTGTCTACACATTTTACAGCTCTGTAATGAAGTAAACCCCCTGAAAAGACATTATTTTTAAAGGGGTGATAGAATGCAAATCCGAGTTTACCTTGTCATAGTTGAATAATGATAGTTCGGTGGCTAAAATAGACATACACTGAACCGCAAAGTCCCATTGACACCTCTTTGCTATGCAAATCCCACAACTTTAAACTGCCTCTGTAAAACGGTCGAATCTCAAAAAGCCACCGAGTTGACGTCAACTCGGTGG
>JACXGM010016599.1:0-20335 GCA_016801145.1 Umbra pygmaea | reverse complement strand
ATCCGTATTACTGCTTGGCCACTGAACGTCTTTGTTATAATGAATTGATTATACGGTAGGCTGTTACATTTTGCCTATGCGCACTGCCTCAAATGAACAAATGTTTGAATAATATAAAGTTCAGGCTGCGGGATGGAAATGAACAACACACTTGACATACACTTATTTTATTGCCTCAAATGTAAAACTTTCTACCAGATGTCGTATGAGATTAGTTCATTATCTTAAATGTTTTTGGATTTGCGCAGGTGCATTACTTCTATGATCCATTAGGCCTATATGGTTAATTAATTTCGTTATGTCCTTCTTTTTGGCGAAGGCTTATTTCTATGATCCAGTACATACGGTACGGATCAGTATACTGATTCTTTTCGTTCATTTCGATCTGCGCATGCGCAAATGAACGATGCGAATCAAAATGATTCGTTCATTTGAATGAACAAGATTCAAAGATAAGATTCAGTAAAAAGAATCGAACTTCCCATCACTAATATCCATCAAATATACAGCAACATGCAGTTGCGTGGTACTGGTAGGCCTAACTCAGAAGCTCAATACTGTAGCTAACAGCTAATTTAGCCAACTTGTATACAATTGACAAGTAATTATATATCTAACATTACTTTGCTGTTTTAATGCAAACAACGATATCACTACGTGTAACTATGTGATCAAAAATAGGCAAATGCGTTTACTACTGTACCCGATGGTTTCATGTCGGTGTCCTCTTCAAAACTTTGGTTGATTGGTGGGTAAGCCCGCAGCAGAAACTGTTTGCAAAATGCTTCTCTTCCTTGAATGGAAACTTACGTTTTCTTCTGTGAGTTTTTAATGGCAGATCGCAAACGACTTGAAAGTTGCATATACTGCCACCTACTGTACATGAGTGTAAGGCCGGGCAAGGGTGTTGGATTTAAATTACTCCTGCCACTCTAACCGGTAGGGGTGGCTTAGGAGTGGCTTCGTAGAGCACTGAAGCAAGTGCATTCTGGGAGTTGTTGTATTTCATCCAATTTCACCCAAACTACATTTTCTGGCTTTTCTTGAACCAGAAGGCAACCAACTTATAAACTTTATAACATTTCTAATACATAAAAGACCCATTTCAAATATATATTAATCTGTCCAGCAGTGAAGTATTCCTTTAATTTATTATTTTCAACATGCTGCCATTTTCACCCCATATAGTGCTGAAACTTTGTGTGCCTGCCTTATTCGTCAAGATGATCAAAAAAGCCTCAAGATCCCATAAAGTCCGCCATCTTGGGTTTTTCTGTACAGTGAAAATTTGCTAAAACCTATAAAAATCATCTTAAAATCAACAATGAGTCTGATTGACCTGGCTTTCGGTATACATATTTCTTATACTGATTAGGGATGGGCCGATACCACTTTTTATGGAACGAGTACAAGTAAAGAGTATTTCATTTTTGGTACTTGCCGATACGAGTACCGATACGAGTACTTTTAAGAACTATGCCAAATGTCACATTTATAAAGCAAAAATCTGCTATTTCTTAGATGTTGATCAGCCAATTCAAATATAGAAAAGTAAATATTCCTACATATCCAGAAGAACATCGTTTACATTGCAGGTCAATGTGTAATATTTATTACAGATGTGAATGGTTTAAGTCTCCTTCCCTAATTAGCTATAGTGAGAAATTGTAAACGCGAACGCAATAGCCGTTTGTGTTAGAATTTGCCCTAAGCATTGCGGACGTTTTGTGTAAAATGAGAATGTCTGTTTGAAGTGACTTTTTCCAAAACAGGGATACTTACCTAATCATATATTATTCTGTTAAGGTATTTGATTGTTTTATTATAATCGGTAGCCTACTACACAATGAGCTATAGCTGTATACTATCACTGTAATCTATTGAACAAAATTAAATAGGCTACATCACATTTCCTTTAAATTATATTTCTTAACGTCAGTAGGTCAGAACTCAGAAATACCACTATTTTGTTCACCCAGAAGTTTTGCAAACTACCGATGTCTTTCCTCGCTGAAGGTGGCTTTCAGAGGTCCGGGGGGCGTTCCTCATGCCGTTTGCTACAGTTATAGTATGCACCGATTAGCATAATAACTTGAATCCTTGTTCGTTTCTGTACTTAAATGTGCGCATTTACTTGAGGATTCCAATATTTTTAACCTATAATTTTACAAACATTAGGCTACATGAAAATAGCGATTTCGTATTTCGCCATTTGAACTCTACTGGATAACTGCTGAGGAAAATATTTTTTTTCAATAGCAAACGCGTGGCTTGGTCTTTGGAATGATTATGCATTTTAGGCACAATTAAATCGTTTTTCTTTCTTTTTTGAATAGCAATAAATAGTTTTACAGCTTTATAAGCATGGTCTCTGAATGACGAAGTAGACTGTTGTTATCATCAATATGAAATATATGCATATGGCTGTAAAGCGTTGCGCAGCATAACGCTCTTAAATTTGGAGGAAGTATCGGCTTGGAGTATCGGGCCTTTTTCACAAGTACAAGTACGAGTACATATGCCCAGTATCGGGCCCGATACCAAGTACTGGTATCGGTATTGGCCCATCCCTAATACTGATGTCCCTATAGGGTGATAAGCACTAAGAAATACGATGCAAAATGGCAGACAAAATGGCCGACCCAATGGTTCACTTATGCATAATGACCTCACAATGTCATATCTGCTGACCCATACATGATAGAAAGTAATGGTTGATATCACTGGAAAGAGGGAGTTCCATTGCAAAGAATAATGTATAGATTGTCCATGTGGGTTTATGACAGCCTGCGATATTGACTGTTTGTCACCTTTGCCCATGAATGAACATCTGCCCACAACTATAAAAATCATCATAAAATCAACAATAAGTCTGATTGACATTCGCTTTGGCATACAGGTGTCTAATATGTGCCTTCCTTAATAGTGATATGGACTCAGAGATGCAATGCAAAATGGTGGACAAAATGGCCGTCAGAGGGTTTATTGACTCAAGTTTTTATATTTTCTGAACCGTACATGCTAGAAAGTTATGTTTGGTACCATTGGAAGCCTATTTTCCCATACTTCCCATATCGTAGTACCCCGTCCCATCGTTGCTTGCAACTATATTTATTATTATTTTTTCCTTGAAACAGCTAAATAACTCAAAAAGTCCCCGGTAGAAAATGCTATATTTTTGCCTCCTTAAACTATAGCCCTCACGTAACTACCACGCTGAGGCCCGCACCGATTCCTCCACCAGGGGCACTACAGTACACGATTCAATTTATGATTTTCAACATGCCACCATATCCACCCCTTTTGACCTACAATGCTGAAATTTTGTTTACCTGCCTTTTTTCTCAAGATGAACAAAAAAGCCCCAAGAACCCATGATAGAATAGAAGTAATGATTGGTAAGACTGGAAAGAGGACATTCAGGTGCAAAAAATGAGTGGCGGTGGGTTTTTGTGGGTCTATCACAACCGGAGATATCAAGTTTCAAAGTTTGTCAGTAAAGTTAAAATTTACACACAACTATAAAATTTAACTTAAAATCAACAATAAGTCTGATCGACTTGTGCTTTGGCATACAGGTGTCTAATATGTGCCTTTCTTAATGGTGATATGGACTAAGAGATACAATACAAAATGGCCGACACATGGTTCACTGAAACATAATGACATCATAGTGTCATATTTCCCGAACCATACATGATAAAAGGTAATGGTTGATAACAAGGGAAAGAGGGAGTTCTGCTGCTAAGAAAGCTGGGTGAACTGTCCATGTGGGTTCATCACAGCCAGTGATATCAAGTCTCAAATCTGTTTTTTAATGAATTTCAAGATGCTGCCATTTCAACCCTATTTGACCTATAGTGCTGACACTTTGTGGGCCTGCCTTATTCCTCATGATGATCAAAAAAGCCTCAAGAACCCATAAAGTCCGCCATCTTGGATTTTTCTGTACAGTGAAATATTGCCAAAACCTATGAAAAATCATCTTAAAATCAACAATAAGTCCGATTGACCTGGCTTTTGGTATACATATTTCTTATACTGGCATCCCTATACGGTGATAAGCACTAAGAAATACGATGCAAAATGGCAGACAAAATGGCCTGCCAAATGAGTTACTGATGCATGATGACCTCACAATGTCATATCTGCTGACCCATACATGATAGAAAGTAAGGGTTGGTAACAAAGGAAAGAGGGAGTTCCACTGCAAAGAATAAGGTGTGGGTTGTCCATTTGGGTTCATCACAGCCTGTGATATTTACTCTAAAAAATTAATCACTTTTGCCCATGAATGAACATTTGTCCTAAACCGTAGCTCCGATTGCCACCAAAATTTAAGTGAATCATCATTGGACCAAGTGTATTAAAAGTTGAATACACCGTGTCTATATCTCAATTACTTTTCAAGTTATTGACCAATGAACTTTGAAAGGGGTGTGGCTCTGGACATTAATTAACACAAATGAGCAACCGTAAGGCCAATCATCACAAACCTCACAGAATATGTTCAAATAAGTGCCCCAGACATACCCCGACAGTTTCATATACATGCACTACCAGGGGGTGCTACAAGCGCAAGATAGGTGAGTAGCAATAAACAAATTGTACTATTAATTGTATATTCATTCTCCAATCATGACAAATCTCTTAATAAATAACTGAAACACATTGAAAGTCTCATTTAAATTGACCACTAGGGGGCACCTATAAAGTATAATAACTGCACGTGGAATGACATAAATCAAGCTATAGATCATAAAAATGATAGGATATGTTTTATAACAATGTTGAACCTTGTGTGAAATTACTTTGAAGACACTATTGAGAATAAAGGGTTGAACCCGCAAATCGCCACTTGCGGCTATATTTTTATCTCAGAGAAAATCCTTTTCTTTGCCGGATTTCACTTATCAATGTTGTGAATTCTAAGGGCGAGGTCTATAATCCGTGCATATTTGTGGGCGTGCATATTTAAATTATGATTGTTTTCAACCGACTGATTTATCAACAGTCGTTCATTCGTATGCTGGAATTGGAGTGATACGAATGTTTTGTAAATCACACGTGAGTCTCATTGTAAGATCTACACTGGTTTCTACGCACGTTTGATAAATGAGGGCCAGTGAGTACGCGGTGGGTAGTCTAAATGACACCTTCAGAGAACCATGTGCATGTTAATCTATCCCGTTCAGGAGCCAGACCCATAGGGGCTGTATTAGAACAGGGGGTGAGCGAATCGTTCCCCTGGCCTCAAGGCATCTGGCCAGTGAGGAATGCGCCATGGTGAGGCACACAGCATTGTTGTTACTTCCGGGAACAAGGATGTGCCTGGTCTGTCCGGAGCCACCAGAATAACTGTCGCCCTCTCCTTTCGAATTCTCTGTATTAACTGCAGCAGAGGTCTTGTGGGAGGAAAAGCATACAGCAGGCCTCTCGGCCACATGGGATGCGCGAACGCGTCCACCCCCAGCGGAGGGCTGTCCGAATGTTTCAGTGAAAACCACAGGGGACACTGTGCATTTTCCTTTGACGCAAACATGTCTATGTTCTCTGCCGAATCTGTCCCAAATGATCTGGATTAGAATGCAGGGGCCATTCATCGGTGTGTGGACCCCCTCTGGAAATCAGGGTCCACCCCAACATTCAGGCGGCATGAGATGTGAGACGCCACTAGCGATCGGACATGGGTCTGAGCCCAAGTCCATAGATCGACCGCGAGGCAATGTAGCGCAGGGGACCTCACCACTCCCTGTCGATATATGTAGGTCACGGTCATGTGATTGGCTGACCAGAAGTGCACATCCTGGCCTCTCACCAGTAGAGACAGAGAGCGTAGGACTAGTAGGACTGCTCGGAGCTCTAGCCGGTTTATGTGTTCTCTGTTTGGAGACCACACACCTCCGACCATTCTGCCCTCGCACGTCCCTCCCCGATAGAGATGCGTCAGTGTAAACAGGAAGGATTGAAGTCACTCTGCCCTGGGGGGCCCCCCGCAGAAGCCAGTCTGAATCCCTCCAAAAAAACAGGTCCTCTCGCAGTGACTCTGGGATAGTTACGCGGACATTGCACTGAACTCTTGGGTCAAATTTGAGCCCGGCGAACTATCTCTGTGCACAACGCATGTGCGTTAGGCCCAACAGTACCACCGCATGTGCCTCCGACATCAGCCCCAGTAGGGATATGACCTGTCTCGCTGTTACCATGCGTAATGGCTGACAGCGGTCGAGTTCGTGCAGCATTACCTCTCTCCTTTTTGGAGTGAGGCATGCTGTCATGGCAAACATGTCTTGCTGGAGGCCCGGAATAAGTCGCCCATTGCGCAGGCCACGGTGTGCTCTTTTCCAAATACTGGGCAAAACCAAATTTATGTTCCATCACCTCTGCAGTGTAAGACATAGCTGTGGCAGACGATTGGGCCAGAATCAGGAGATATAAGATAGAATTCTTATCCTTCTGCCTCTCAGTGTGGATAAGGCTGTCTCTAGAATTTTGGTGAATACCCGAGGTGCCAGAGCGTACCCAAAGGGCATCCTCTGGTATTCGTAGCACTTCCCTAGGAAGGAAAACCTGAGGTATTTTTGGTGTCTCTGAACTATTGGGACATGAAAATAGGCATCTTTCTGGTCTATGCTGGCACAGTGATCGCCTAGATTAATATATTCCATCAGGTGTCGGACTGTGAGCATACGGAAGTTCCTCATGGCTATTGATCTATTCAGGACCCTCAGGTCTAGAAAAGGTCTCACTCCCCCTGTTTTCTTTGGAAACAGGAAGTAGAGAGAATAGAGGCCGTGTTTCTCTCTCCCGAGAGGATCCTCTGACACAGCCTCTTTCTCCAAAAGCTGAGAGACCTCCTTCTCCAAGACTTCTCTCTTGCTGGGGGATAACATAATTGTTTTCCTGATTTCCCGAAATGGTGTGGAGGGGGCAAAACTGGAGGGCATAGCCCTTCAGCAGAGTTGAATTTAGCCAACCTGGAATTACACTTTCTTAAAATGGAGAAAGCGGGCGAGCAGCCCGCAGAGTCACCGAGTATAGAAATAATTGAAACTCCCCGGCGGCCCACACCAGGGGGTCGCCTAAGGGGTGCCACTCTTGAAAGGGTGAGGGGGAGAACATCAATCCCCCCAGACACATGGTCAGTAGCTGAGGAGATACGGGGAGAAGAGGAGGAAAAACCTCTATTATCCATCTCCCCTGTATTATCCAATCGTTAATGAACTAGACACAGCTAGAAACAAAAAAAATTTCCTCTTAGCCTGTGTGTCTATGGCGTCACTCAGGAGAGAAGAACAGCTGTGCTTGGCAGCGGGTAGTGAGTGAAGGGTAGCCCCTCTTTTCCCTTTTTCACACAAACCAAACCTGACAGGCGTGGGAAAAGGGGCAGTAGGACAAATGGACATGCACAAGGGATAGCTTTCAACACATTTATTGAAAGACCCCTTAGGGTCGGAGAAACCCCCGCTAGGGGATTCTCCCTCTCCCATCATTGGCGACACCTCTTCCCTGGCAGGGTAGGTTGGCGTGTCCAGGTGCAGGCCAGAGATCTGGAGTGGCTCTGCTACAGGCTCCACGGGTTGGTGCTGAGGTGGTCTTTTCCTCTCCCTCCTCTGCGATGAACCTGGGTGCTGTTGCTGATGGCCGTGCTGTGCCTTGGGCGCTGGGGGCTTTCGTCTTTGAGGCAGAAGTCGCCACCGGTGAGGCATAATGCTGCTGCAGGGGGAAGGACTTCCTCATAGCCTTCCTGTCCTCCTCCTCCTTGGCTACCCTCGCTGTGGTCTCGGCCGCAGGCCTCCCAAACAGCACTTCAGATACCAGGGAGCATTGAGCAGTGGCAACTTCTGGCTGTCAGACAGCACTGTACTGGACAGCCAAAGGTGTCTCTCAGCCACCGTCATAGCAGCCATGCCCCGTCCTGAGCAGAGGGCTACTGCTTCTACAATCTTATGTCAGGGAGTCCCTTCCCAGCTTTAAGGAAGAAATAGAAGAGCAGATGAGAGCGGCGTTGGAATCTACTGCGGCCCTCAAAATCCCAGGGAGGTCCTGTGTCGTAGTAGGCCGAGCGGGTTCTGCAGCAACCTTAGGTGGCGCAGCAAACTCAATCTCCTCCTCAGACAATTCCACCTCCAACGCGGATGAAGAGGAAGAGGGTGAGCTATATGGAGGCTCTTGAAGAGTGGGATGGGAGGGTAGTGATCTGAAAGATCCTTCCATTCTCCCAGAGCCTCTTCATCCTCTGAAACAGGCGCCATTACCACCTCGTCCACAGCCACAGGTGTGGCAGGGTGGAAGAAGGCATCTCGCCTCACATGAAACTTAACAGGCATAGCTAAGCAAACAGCACAAGAGACCGTGGGCTGCAGGGCCACTCGCGTGTGCTCCATCGCAAGACAGAAGACACACAGGCCATGTGTCTCCTCGTCCTGCCCCAGCCAAAGGCTGCGAAAGGCCAGGGGTTGAGGTTTAAACCGGAAAGGCATTCTGAGATGATAAACAAAACTACACTGTAATTAAAAACTAGTGAATGATGACTGAAAATCATTGAAATAACAATGGTGCAGCTAATAACTAGTCGACTGAAAACTAAAGGGAGATGAGTGCGGTGACGTGTATGCAAAAACTTTTATCAGCTGCACCTGTGTGCGCGGGAGGGGTAAACCACTAGGGGCATAGCTCCCCTATGGGGCAGAGCTCCACGAAATAGAACAATTTAATAAATAAATTAAAGGACAACACCGGCGCAAAATGAACCTAGGGGTTAATAACACATTGGTACAGAGTCGACCGTTCTCTACGATATGTTTTCATGCTAATCGTTTTAGTGCAAACTGATCATTAGCTTATAAAGCTAGTTGTGAGGGCACGGATGACGTAAAAATGAATTGCTATTATAGTCCACTAAAAAGGCTCAAAAAGCACTGCACTTCCACGGTAGCATAATGAGGCTCCCTACATGCAAACCAAAGCATTGAGAACTTTGTAAGTGTAAAGACAGTTTTGTAGAAATAGTTTTTTTTGTAGATATAGTTTAAAAGACATTACCGTTCGTGTATACAGCCAGGTGCCATCGTCCACAAACTCTGTGCTACGTGAGCTGAACTGTAAGCAAATTTTGTTTGATTTTAGGTCTAATTGCCACTTGTAAGTCTTGCTCCTTGATCTGCATGAATGACCGCAAAACCTCTTGCGAACCTTCAGCTCAAAGTTTCTTTGTTTTATTTCATGTGAATACAAGTTTACTAGAGGAGTAACTTATTATATGAATTAATGCAGTAATGCAGGAAGTGTGCATTTAGTTTCCATGCTTGTTTCCACAACAATGTTAAAGAGTAAATCTACTGAAACGGCCACCATCTTAATGGAGTGTTATGTGTAAGATGAGAAAGCAGAGGTTAAGTCATGTATGTCATGAATGTAAAAAAAAACTGTGGCTATCTGTACATCTTTGCCAAGCACAAACCAGTACAAAGGCATCAATAAATTGTTGGGGAGGGTCATGCATCTTTTCACAATCATTTTGTAGAGTCATTGAAAAATGTATTGCTGGCAAAGGGAGGGTCAAGTCTATTTTGATTAAAGATCCCAAAACTACTCCGGTAGCTCCTTAAATTAAAAAAAGAACAGTCCCTTAATGCTGTATTATTGCCAGAATTTGGTGTAGCGGTTTACGCTCCAAACTCTGGTTCACATACTGTATGACCTTCCCCGGCAACATGAGTTTGATCCCCAGCTTGGCCGTTGTCTGTGCCTTTTCTCTCTGTTGCCTCCTACATGCCTGTTTGCTTACCCTATGCTTCCAACTGTTCTAAAGTAAAAATATTAAAATAATTAAATACCCTTCCAATGTCTAGAAAACATACAACTGTATTGGCTGGTAAGTGTATTAAACACTATTCTGTGGCTCTCTGTTGGGTCTTGACTTAAAGCCTTGTTAACCCAGGGGCACTAATGAAATGTCAATACTCCTGACTCTTGGGGAACCGAAAAAGCATTTTTGGTAACATGCTCAAACAGTATATTCACAACATTTTGGAATCCATCACTGAATATGAGTTTTCTGATGATTTGCGAGTGGAGTAGGCGGGACAGTTTATTAAAGAACATTTTAATGCCTTTTAAAACCCACATTAGATTTGCACAACTTGTATTTCCTCCATTCTCTCTCAATGCGTTGGTCAATGGTTTTCTCTACTTGTGTGTCATCAAGCAGTTTGTGTTTACAGTGGTGTACAGTATCTTAAAGAAATGTGTAAAATGCTAAAAGAAATCAAGGATGGTTTGAAATTCAATAGAAAAAACTATAAGTAGTATATTAGTGGTAGTTATTTTGTTAATGTGTTTTCTCCTGGAAAACTCTTTCACATTAGGATATGCCAATCAAGGACATTCTTCCACCTACTAAGTAATTGACATCTCCGCAACCAGTCACGGGTTTCAGGGTAACAGATGTAAAATAAGCAAACAGGCAACAGACATTTCGCTACATAAAAAAAGAATGGCTGTAGAACTTGCCCTGCTATATCAAATCAACAAAGTTAGTGCCTTTTAAACAATATTCACCTTTTGGAGAAACTATCATCAAATCTGCATCGAATGAAAATGTAAATGTTTACTGTAACACTACAGTATGCAAGAAGGTACAACCAAAAACAATGAGCAAAATCTTGTTCTTTGTAGTTTCATTCTCATTTGTCAAATATATTTGTGTAAAGTTCTAAACAATAAGTAAAAGAACCAACAAACGTGATTTAAAGCAAATAGTTAAATTCATACTCATCTCTTTCTTGTTGGATAGTTGGACATATATATGACAACCTAACAGAAAGAAAGGTTGGCTTTTCAAATTTGCCCCGAATGGTGTACTCTTATCTGACTGACAATCTTCTGTGTGAATGAGTAAAATCCAAAAATCTGATCACAGACCTGTAAACACCTGGGTCTTATTTACAGGCTAACATTACAATGGAACAGAAATTAGCATTATGTCTTGGTATTCCCAACCTGTTTTAGTATTTTTTCCTCTGTTTAGTGCCATATCAATGCCATCTGGGAGGGACACAAGGGAGGGGCCAAACATACCCAGGAGCAAGAACATCACTTGCGATGGTCGTATCTGGTGTCCTTTGTCCAGGTGGAGCTATGATCTGATAAATCAAGGTAAATCACGTAAGAAATACATTCTGAATCTCATTGGGAGCACAGTGTAGGTTCTCACATGTGCTCAAGACAAATATATACATATGGGTGAACTGATCCCCAACAAATAACCATTGCTGTCTACAGCGGACTCCAAAATTACTGGCACCCCTGACTGGCAATGCACAAACAAAACTGTAAAAAACAAACAATACAATTATAGAGAAAAACCCAAAATACCAACATGTGAGAAATACTGTACTTTATTAATGTGTCAGTGTAAACAACCAAAATAATTTATTGATTAAATTAAAAAAGCAATGTCCTCCAATAAAGGTTTCACAATCAATGGCACCCTTATTGTAATTAACATCTACCATAATTAAACCAGCAATTAAATTCCACTTTTTTAAGTTAATTTAAGTATTAAGGTACTATATTGACACATTACAGTTGTATGCAAAAGTTTAGGCACCACTGACAATTTCCATGATTTTCTTTTATAAATAATTGGGTGTTTGGATCAGCAATTTTATTTTGATCAATCAAATAACTGAAGGACACAGTAATATTTCCAAATGTGTCCTCCAGTTATTTGATAGATCAAAATGAAATTCCTGATCGAAACAAACAATTATTTATAAATGAAAATCATGGAAATTCTCAGGGGTTGCCTATACTTTTGCATACAATTGTACATCACTTCCTGTTCCACTAGGGTATAAATGTAACACACATGCAATATACTTTTGTTATCCAACACAACGAAGAAAACAAAAGAACTGGAAGTTTAAATGAGACAGATGGTCGTAGACCTTCATAAATATGGTAATGGCTACAAGAAGCTCAGCAAACGTTTGAATATACCACTGAGCACTGTCAGGGCAATTATAAAAATGTTCTAAAGACACAGAGCAGTTGAAAATATCAGGGGTAAAGAACGCACATTCATTTTGCCCCACAGAATAGGAAGGAGAATGGTGAGAAAAGCAACAAAATCCCTAAGAATCAAAGCAAAAGGTTTGCAGGCATTGGTGGCGTCTTGGTCACCAGGTTTCAAAAAGCACCATTAGCATTGGAAGGGTTGCCAGAAGAAAGCTCTTTCTGACACCAAGACACAAGCACTTGGAGTTTGCCAAACGTCATTTAAATTGACTGAAAAATGGTGCTCTGGCAAGATGAGACCAAAATGTAACATTTTAGTCAGATACAACCTCGGCATGTTTGCCGTCTACAGAGATGCAACCAAGGAGAGGCACATTATACACACAGCAAAGTATGGTGGTGGGTCAGTTATGTTTTGGGGCTGTTTAATTTCCAGGGGTCCGGAGCACTGGTCAAGACTGATGGCATAATGTATTCCACCAAGTATCAGGCAATTCTGGCTGACAAACTTGTTGCCTCTGTGACAGAAGGCTCAGAATTGGACGTAGGTGGACTTTCTAACAAGACAATGACCCAAAACATACCACAAGAACCACACAGAAATGGTGTTCTGCCATGACCATCTCAGTCTCTAGACCTTAATCCAATCAAAAGCATGTGGGCTGAGTTGAAGATATCAGTTGATAAGCGCAGACCCAAAAATATGGGTCTATTTCTGCATAAAGGAATTGTCCAAAATCGCTCCAAATGTGCTCCTTAACCTTGTCAAACATTACAGGAAGAGATTTTATGCTGTTATCCTTGCCAGAAGGTGTTGAATTAAATACTGAATAAGTAGTGCCAGGGATTTTTGCAGTTCCTAGAACATAACGTTCGTATGACTATTTTTTCTCGTGTTTCAACTGGACCAATTTGGGGATTATTAAATTCCTCAGACCGCAGTTCCTGTAACTATTTCAGCTCCTACTAGGGCAGGGTTGATTGGTCCAACATATAAGTCACGCCGTCTATAAATAAACCCATGCCATCTATTAGCAAAACATTACTTGAATTACTTGACTACATGAATTACTATGAGAATGCACGGAATGCTAAACTCAAACGCCATTCGAACTCCGTTATGAGGATCTCGGCAAGCTCGGCAAGGCACAACAGGAACATTCCGATGGCCACCTCCGTGCTGGTTTATTATTTAATGCGGTTGTATTTGGCACTACTCTAAAGTCTAGTGACGACCGCAACAGTGCTTGCGTCACTCCCTTATCACTCCTACCAGTTCCTATGGCCACTTGGCCAGTGCGAATACAAATAGAAAAATCGGTTTTGGCGGAGAGTAGTTGGCAGAACTGTTTAGAAGTGGACTGTTCCTATATCTACATTCCCTTAACAACTTGGCGGGAAAGCAGACTATAATTATGGGAACCTTGATTATGGTGAAATTTCTTTGTGATAAATAATTGTATGATTTTGGTTGGTTCCATTGCAACATTAATAAAGTATAGTGTTTCTCATATTTCGGTATTCTGAGATTCTCTATAATTATACTGTTTGTTTTTAAAGTATTGTTTGTGCATTGCCAGTCAGGGGTGCCAGTAATTTTGTATCCCACTGTCAGCGGTGTTGCACAAAATTCTGGGCCTTATGCATAGGCAGACCTGATGGGCCCCCATGCTCTTTAACCCCAATATATTCCAGACTTTTCAAGGGCCCTCTCTCCCCTTTGGGCCCTGGTAATCAGTACTGGTTTTACCCCAAGTCCGACGCCCCTGCCCACTGTATATCTAGAGCAGTTCTTCCAAATAGTTGCAGCCTCAAGTTCAAAACAAGACTGGAACCCTCTGGTAAACTAATATCCTATAATAGCATTTCTTCAGTCTCTCTCCTATAGTCTTCATTCTCTTCATCCATCAGTCCACCTTCTGAGTCTGACTGAGTAGAATTAGTGTCTTGGTATACACCAGAGCAGTACTGGAAAACTATTGATTCTTCTGATGCTTCTACAGGTGTGTGCTATGGGTGCCCAAGACACACACACATGCACGCAAACACACTCACACCACATGTAACACACAGATGCACAACACAGCACATGCCCTTAGCACATGCCCAAAAACACACCTGTTTGGCTTTTCCCCATTTGTCGTCACCTACCCTTCATTATCACCTCAACATAAATGCACACCACTGTAAACAAGTACACTTTGCCTTGGGTTATAAATACTGTTTTGTTAAAAATCATCATTATTAAAAGCTGCTTGAATGAACATGGATTTTTGGGGGGAACACAGATCTTGACAAAAAGACAAAATTGCACCGGTTGCAAGTTTCTTCTTTCTACCCCCAACTTGCGTTCTTTTAGTTTTCTTTCCCCAAATAATTTTTGGCTTTAGCATTAAAGGCTTAAAGTCTGTAGTGGAGTTTCATTTTTAAAGAGTTCGAGTTAGTATACACACCTACACATGCACATATACACATACACAAACATACACAGAGTATTGCAGGTGGTGAGTGTGTGTAAAAAAAATACTCATCGATTAACTAAGGACAGGTTCAAACATCCTCTCTGTCCTTCATTCATCAACAACCATCATCGTTATACTTTTTTAAAACCTCTTTCTCAAATTTTTTCAAAAACGAAAGAACAAATCACACACAGCAGGGAGTCCATTTGTTTGATCATCACTTCTCTCAGGTATTCCAAAGTGCGTGGGTGCTGTGCGGTCTGGCTGACTTGGAGAGGGTGCTTCTGTTCCTCTCTGGCTGTCAGGTGATTGGTGGTTGTGGTTATTGCTATGGCGACTGTGCCCCATTGACCCCTTTACATACCCCCCCATCTCTGTAGAACAGGACAAAGCTAACCACCACTACCCCCCACCTCCAGACAATGATCTGAGGTCAGTGTTGGCTCTTCCACACCACCGTCTTAATGGTGAGAGGGTTGAGCTGGTTACTAGATGTGTTCTGGTGGGTAGGGGGACGGGGATGACCTCCTGTTGCAGGCATCAATCAGGTGAACACATAGTTTAGGAAGAGCTGGGAGAGCAGCAGGACACACAGGATGAGACAGTGGCGTCCCGTAAGCATCACATTGCCCTCTGTCTCTCGACGACGGCCCAACTGTTGACCCAAAGCTATCAAGTTCCTGCAGAGAGAGGTGTGGGTCATCAGTCAAGAGTTCAGAAATCTTCACACTCTCAAAAATCATCTGCTTGGTGTTTACTGTTTCTGACCACTAAAGGCACAGGACTTACTCTAACCACTATAATATACTAGAAAAAGGTAACCATAGTCAATATCTGTTGAGAAAAGGTTTTGTTGGCATACACTAGTCAAAGTATACCTTAAGCTGTTTAAATATAAAAGGGTGGGTTAAACTAGGCTTTGCTTTAAATACTGAAGAAGATCCTAATCTTTGTAATGAACTGATCTTGATGATATTACTTCATTTATTTATTTTCAACTGAATGTAATATAATTAATAGCATGTTATGCACTAACAGTTCAGTATTCATCATGAGTTTGATATCTTATAGACCTCAGGATGAGGAGTGGCCTTACTAGCTAAAGGAGTGAACTTCATCTAAAATTAAAGGTGCCTAAGATTACAAGGTATAACCATGTCTTGCAATGTCTGTTTTGTGAGGATATGTATGTAGTGCAGGATTTTAAAGTCTTGGATGAACAAAACACTTCCAGTTTTCCCCTCTTTTTCTATGAAGGGACTGATTCAGTCCATGTACACATCAGTGCAAGTAATTCCTAGGCAAAAGCAATAGTGTTTCAGCTTTCCAGGACCAGAGTTGAATGGCCCTGGTGTAAATAATCACTAGTAACAACTAGTATTCCTCACAAGTGTAGTAAACCAAGGAACTTACTGAGAACCATTTGTCTGGTCCTTGCTTTAAGAAAGGCCATTTATTTTCTTATGGATTAGGTTTAGGGTTGATTGATTTTGGGATTAGCTTTAAGAAACGTAGAATTTGTATCAATGTAAATCTGTTGCTACCCTACAAAATCTTTGCGCCAGTAACACACAAGTACTTGTGCATGTGTGGCATGTTGGTCTCTGACCTCTGGATGTCTTGCTGTGTCTTCTGTAGTGATGTGATGGATGCCTCAATGAGGGCTGTGTCCTTCACTTCCTTGTTACACCGTGCACACTGGAAGTACCCTGGAGAAGATAATTAGAAAATACTTTTTGATTACTGTTGATAACGAAAGATGAGGTTATATTGGCATTGTGGTTTGCTTGTTTGTGTTTTTCTACATTTTAGTAAATTAGTACACAATCTTATTAAAAGACAGGATTGGTTTTGATGCAGTGTGAGTGTGTACCTTCATTATCAGAAGACTCATGTGTAGGTTCTGGTGTTGTACTGCTGCTTTCAGTGTTTTGGCTACAGCTGGAAGGCTGGCTGCTGCCCTTTCTGTGTTTCCCATTTACCTGGGACTGCGAAACACACACACATACATTTGTGCAATGTCCATTGCTGTACCATCCAATGAAACAAACAGTTTAGAGACTGTTCTCTGTTTTGTGTTGGTCTTTTTTCCCTTTCTTTCTCTTGCTCGCACTCTTTTCCTCACAGGTGTAACAGGTTGGGGTGATTACTGAGGGGCATAGTTGGCAGTCGACAGCACAAGTGTTCTGTTCAAGAAGGAAGCTGTTCAGCAGGCATAGACATTATTGTTGATCATTTGATTTAGTTCTCTCTATTGTTTATTGTACTAGATCTTAGTTGATCTAGTTCCACCTGCGGAGAAGGGGTAGGTAGACACACTGGGGTCTACATACAGTACTCCCATAGGTAACTCCCCTGTTAATATACACCAGTTTAGACACGGGCGGCGGTCACGTAGTTTATTGTAGCAGGTAGGTGAGATTTAAAATACCAGTTTGCAGTAGGCAGGCTAGAGGATTAGGGAAGTGCAGGGTCCATATGTTTTGTTCTTTGCTTTGTATACAACCATTCGCATTGCCCTTCTCCCATGTCGTTATTGTATTTGTATCTATATCTATCCATATATACAGTGGGTACGGATAGTATTCAGACCCCTTTTACATGTTCACTCTTTGTTTCATTGCAGCCATTTGATAACATCAGAAAAGTTCATTTTATTTCTCATGAATGTACACTCAGCACCCCATCCTGACAGAAAAAAACAGAAATGTAGACATTTGTGCAAATTTATTTAAAAAAACTGAAATATCAAATGGTCATAAGTAATCAGACCCTTTGCTGTGACACTCATATTTAACTCACATGCTGTCCATTTCTTCTGATCCTCCTTGAGATAGTTCTAATCATTCATTGGAGTCCTGCTGTGTTTAATTACACTGATTGGACTTGCTTAGGAAAGGCACACACCTGTCTATGTAAGACCTTACAGCTCACAGTGCATGTCAGAGCAAATGAGAATCATGAGGTTGAAGGAACTACCCCAGGAGCTCAGAGACAGAATTGTGGCAAGGCACAGATGTGGCAAAGGTTACAAAATAATTTCTTTAGCCTCTTAACGTGTTTGAAATGTCATTACAAGTGCATAGCCATGTGCATTGATTCCTTCAGAGTGAACGCAGTGAATCTGACTGCAGTAGATGTGTAATGCCTATAGTATACTTAACGCACCCAACTGGATTTCGAGCACGCGAGCCAAGGGCGCGCACCACTTTTTTTTGCGACGTGCGCCAAAGCGGAAACAAGATGCATGGACGAGTTCTAGTGCACAGTAAACGATTCCTAATAACAGAGTTAATGGTTCATAATAAAACTGTAAATGGTTCATAACAACACAGTTAAGATAATCTTAGACACTGTTGACATTAACGTCAATGCTGCTGCCCGTTTTCCCATCGTTTACCTTTTTCTTCTTCTTCAAGGCGCGAAAATATCAAATCTCTCTCCTTAGCTGCGACACCTCTGTTCAGGAGATGACTGCAATTAGTATCGCGAGCACCACACACAAGTAGAAATGGTGACGGCGCTCCCGTGAGGTGACTTTGGTGCGCGCCAGGTTGGGAATCTATAGTATACTATGCGCTTAAGAAATGCAAATATGTTGTGATAAATCAGCCCAGTTTCAGCGTAACCCTCCAGGAGGGTTTCATAATATGTCTATGAAACCCTCCTGGAGCAGGAGGATAACCCAGTGAAGGCAACACAGATTGTATTAGTTTGTCTCGTACCAAGTCTGCGAAAATAGGAAATAAATAAAACAAATATATCCATCAATAAAAATATTTATACAGAGAAATATAAAAATAAACATTTATTAATCAATATTATTCATTTCTGTACATATTATTTTCTTATTCACCATATTCTTTTATTTAGGTATTTATTTCCGTATATATTTATTTCTGTATTTCCACATCCTTAAGCTAATTGGGAGGCTGTCACTCAAAGTATGTCACGGTGTCACCTTTTTCCCCATTGGTTGATCGGTATCAGAGCAACAGATGTGGACAGTCACTACCACTGAGTTTAGGCAAGTCTATTTGCGCTATTTCAACTCATGAAATTTGTCTGGCAAACCTGTCCACTACACACAAAAATATAGATACTATATTTCGTTTTTGAAGATTGATTCTAGCGTTAATAGGATCATATACCAATATGTCTCTTTTACATTGTAGCCTACCCATTTCATCAAAGAATAGAACTGCCAGTGCAATGTTCCGTTTGTCGTGAACACACACATAAACACACACACACACAGAAACTAAGAGATTGACGGAGTGAGAGAGCAAGCTATGGTAGTTAATGGAGCACAACAGATGACAACGAAGTCACAAAAAAATTGGGTTGGTGAAAGAATCCTTTATCCTACAAATTAACCCTGTGTTGTACCCTTGGTTCCTCCCTAGCTGAGTTTTTTACGTTCACAATCTGTTTCCACCTCCCGCTCTTGGCTTGCTTGCTATGGTTGAATGATTAAGTCCCACCCCCTCATTAGCTTAAGGATGTGGAAATACAGAAATAAATATATATGGAAATAAATAAATACAGAAATTAAAGAATATGGAAATAAATTTATATAAAAATAAATAAATACAGAAATAAAGGATCACAGAAATAAATAAATAGGGAAATAATGTTGATTATTTTTTTCCAACATGGTCCCTGATGGAAGAGAACAGGACATACAACACATGCAAACACATATCCACACCTGTGATAAATTCAGATGACTGGACATGATTTGGAAAGACACACACCTGTCTATATAAGGTTGCACAGTTAACAGTGCATGTCAGAGCACAAACCAAGCAATGAAGTCCAAGCAATTGTCTGTAGACCTCCGAGACAGGATTGTATTGAGGCACAGATCTGAGGAAGGGTACAGAAAAATATCTGCTGCATTGAAGGTCCCAATAAGCACAGTGGGCTCAATCATCCATAAATGGAAGAAGTTTGGAACCACCAGGACTCTTCTTAGAGCTAGCCGCCTGACCAAACTCAGTGATCAGGGGAGAAGGGAGGTGACCAAGAACCCGTTGGTCACTCTGACAGAGCTCCAGCGTTTCGCCAACCTGATGGAGCTTGAGAGGTCCTACAAAGAAGAATGTGAGAAACTGCCCAAAAATAGGTGTGCCAAGTAGGGCCGGTGTGAGTAATCAGGAGAACCAGGAGAATTCCCGGTGGGCCGCTAGTTGTTGGGCTTATTTATATTGCTACACTTTTTGCAGTTCGGACTGGGCTACCTGCATGCAGATGGGACATAGCACTAGGGATGTTAATTTGCGATAACATTTATATGGGCTGTTTTCTTAAGCTGGCTATTGTATGCTGCATATGTAAGGATCTGCATCTACTCAACAACGTAAACTTACAGGTGTTAAATACGAGTTGCGTTTATAAAAACCTAAAGCGGAAAAAAAAGAGCAATAAGGCATATATTGATAGTCTACACCGGATTACGGTTGTAATAGAAGAAATTAGAATTCATGTGTTTAGCGCAGCAACGTTTATATGGGATGTTTTCTTAAGGTTTAAGAAAAGTTCAGTTTTAGCTCCGTAAGAGAATCGTTTTGTTAAGGTGGTTACGTCACGTTGCCTTATAGATAGATTGTACTATAGGTTTTGAATTGGATTGACATAAGGCAAAGTTATCTTAACTACTTAGGGAGCACTCTCCCGCCGCAGGGAGATTTCTGCCCCCCACCACCCCCAAAAACTGGTTCACAAGTCCAAACAATCACAGTTCACAAGTCCTATTACTAGGATAAATATATACATGTTATATATCTACAGAAAGCTTAGACACTCAGGAATGTAGCAAATGTCACCATTCTACAGTAGTTATAAGA
>JACXGM010016598.1:0-20335 GCA_016801145.1 Umbra pygmaea | reverse complement strand
GTCTCATAGGTGTTGAGCCTCGTGTTAAATAACCTTTATCGAGTGGAATAAACTTATCTTTACTATGAATATGGGGTGCATTATATGCCGAATGACAATAACCTATAGCCCTAGAATGTCATTGTGAGGTTATTATAATGCGTTTTTATTTTGGGAAGATAGTGAAGGCCTAGGTGTAAAATGCACGGCCCGCCACTGCTAACAACATACTACCAACCACAAATGAGAAGGAATCAGAGCCCCTCCCCTGTCCTCAGAGCCCCTCCCCTGTCCTCAGAGCCCCTCCCCTGTCCTCAGAGCCCCTCCCCTGTCCTCAGAGCCCCTCCCCTGTCCTCAGAGCCCCTCCCCTGTCCCAGACCTCTAATGCCCAGTCATCCATCTCCCAGGCATGGCCTCCAGTGCAAACAGACAGATGAGCATAGAACAGCGCAGCCTTGAGCCACCACGGCTCAATTACTGGTGTTCATTTCCCCCAAACACAAACAACGAGGCCAGGCCAAGCACCTTCCCACTCCATCACAGTTGACACAGGCATCCACCTACCCATGAAACCATGCACTGGGCTGCTACTACAGCTGTTCCTCAAGAATGACAAATCATAGTCTGTTCCCATCTTCTCTGTTATGTTCAAATTTAGAAGGTGAGAACAAGCTGATGTCAAGTTGTTACAATCTTTATCAGTAGAAAAAGGCGTAGGCGAGTTTGTACCTTGCTCTTTGATTTGCCTGATCTGCCGGACGGTCTCCTTGAGGATGGCACATTTGTCTGGCTTCACGTTGAAACTGTCGATGTTGCCGAGGTTGGCAGAGATGAGCTCGGCCAGCTCCTCAATGTATTTACTCTCCTGCTCCCTCCTGCGCTTGTCACACCTGCAGAGGACAGGATGTGTGTGTGTGTGTGTGGTGTGTGTGTGTGTGTGTGTGTGTGGGATGGGGGGGTTGTATGGTCAGATATGTCACCATGACAACTATGCCTCTCCCTCCAACACGTCCTGCTATATACGCTGACATCAAGAAAATCTTCTAAATGAAAATCAACATATTGAACCAAAGACATTTGAGAGAGGAAGAGAAGACACTTGGCTTGTAAACTCTGATGGTAAGACAGCTACAGTCACACACAATGACGGAGCCGCTGCAGGTGACCAAGACTTACCCAACGCCTGGTGTGTCACAGGTGGAGATTTTGCGTTTCCTCTCGGAGCACATGGGCTCCAATGAACTGTCCCCGACTTCACTCATTCTCAGCGCATAGCCGCACCTGGGGAGACGAGAGGCACTCACTGTAAACGCCCATGAACGACGACTGACATAGGAACGCTATGGCTTGGATAAGAGCCCTTGTTTGGGCACAGATACCAAAACAGTACTCCATTAAAACCAATATTCAGTAAGCTAAAAATGAAAAAGGAATTAAAAGGAAAAGCAGCAAAGGCAGCAAACACGCGGTGAATGCTGCCTCCACAAGTCTTCCTTCACAGAGCAGGGAAATCTCATGTGTTCCAGCGTGACGAGAGGCTGGAGATGATGAAGTGATTTGGATCCTTGGGGGAAAGGGGTCACGGGGCGTTCAGCCAGCTCTGCTACTACACTACAGCAAACTGTACCGCCACAGCTAGTAGGTACACCACAGACACCCCAGGCACCAGGATTAACAAGCTGAATTGTGCGAAATTTGTAAGAAACAAACAAAAAACATACATAAATACTGGTCGCTGAAGTGCTTTATTTAACTGTACTGAACAGCCAGAGAAGTTGATATTTCCATATTCTGATCACCAGGTACCTTGACTCCTCCGTCTAACAGCTCCATCATCCCCTGCTCATCTTAACCTGAACCCTGTGTAGATCCAGTCTACACTTACTGGTCCGCTCATTGCTCACTCCTCTTTCTGTCCCCCCCCCCCCCCCCCCCTCAGTCGTGCTGCAGTGCTGATGGTCGGCGGCCAGCCGGCAACCCTGCCCTTGTTTTCCTCTCCTGGCCCGGCCTTGCCCCGCGCCTGACCCCCTCAGGGTTCAAACCACAGGAAGCCAGAAAAAGGCATCCACTAAGGTCACTGCTCTTTTCCCTTTCCCGCCAGCGACTGGAAAAAAAAAAAAAAACTTGGTTCATTGTTCCAGCTCTTGAGAGGTAGGCTACGACACAACACCCACATCAGATGGATGTGCGCACACACAAACACTCCAAAGGGCAGGCGGACATACAGTGGCTTTTTCACCATCGTGCGCACGCATGCACGCACATGAGCTCATTCCTGAGAGGAAACCTGCTGAATGGATGGGAGTCGTTATGCAACCCCAGTCCAAAGTGCAGGCATGGACCACCTCTCAGACCGACTCACACCTATTCTCCTGCATGTACTTCTTCACTGCACACTCCTGTCCTCTCTCGTTTCTTCCCAACCCTCTGTAAATCTTCTCAGTTTCTCTCTGCCCCCCCCCATACCATACTCTTCTGTCCGCAAACCCACCTCTGCAGTAGTGGGAAACGATGACATCAAACCTCAGTCAGCTTCACATCCTGAAAGACAAACACGCTAAGGATGAGTATGGCTTGCTGAAAATCAAAAGGTAGAAGATACCTTCTACAGTCAAGCTATAAGTGCTTTATTTCCTTGTAGAATCTACAGAATCTGCCAATTACACAGTGGTTGGTAAAGCATTTGTACATAAAGAAATACTTCCCCAGTACCTAGAAGGTATTCTGCCATAAAATGTACACACACTTTTACTGTCTTACATTCAAGTTTATGAAGATACTGAAATCTTGCACAGAAACAAACAGCACCCTGTTTTTTTGGAGAGGATTCACCCAGAGAGATACAACACACTGCAGCAGCTAGCTACCCACTTTCTGTTTTGTCTGAACAGCAGCAGGAATGAGTCACAACAGGCCTGGCATTATGCAAACGATCCGGAATCAGACACTTCTGACAATGTGAAACTTGCCCAGAGATAGTGAGATGTTTGTTCCATCAGGTACGTGGCAGAATTTAAAGTGACAGCAACCAAAGAAACTCAAATTGTTTGTAGGATTGTTTTTTATTGACCAAAGTAATAATGCAGTGTGCTCAGAGTTATTGATGAGTTGGGGATTTAAAAACAATAGAAAAAAAAAAAGAAGGCATTTGTACATTTTTGGAACAAACAAATGTAAAGTGAAAGTAATGTGCTGTATAAGTTTCCTGGCAGAGTGGTAAAAAGTACAGAGTAAACGTACTCAGCTGGGTTCACCCATTTTGGGAAGTTCACAACCATGACTGACTATGACCTAAATGACCAGGTAAATGGAGTTCAGAACTAAACAGGGAACCTGACAAATATATTTCAAGTCATTGCTCATTGGTATTATATATACATGAACTCTTTACCAAGTACTTTTGGTCTGAATTAGGAACTTTCCAAAACTGGTAAACTCAGCAGCTGAAATCTAGTTCCTGCGTGTCACAGAGTATGACATTTTGCACATCCACATGTCCCAAACCCTGCATGTCTTTCTAAATTGTCTTGTGAATGCCTATCACCAAGACTCTAATTTTACTAGCTAGTCTTGTTAAAAGCCTTCACATTATGCCCACCTGACCCCGATAGTGATTTATAATGGCGTGTTACTGGAAAGCATAATCAGCAACTATAATAATCTAATAGTTTGGATGCAGGGTACTGTTACAATACAAAGTGTGCTGCTCTGATTTGTCAGTGACACAACGAGTAGGCTAAAACTAGTAATTGTAATATAATTAAATATTTATAGTAATCACACCATATATTGACAAATCTTCAATCATAAAAGTGCATTTCAAGAACTGTGGCTGCTTTGAAAAGGTTTATGGCCACAATTTTATAATAACAATAATCCTACATTTACTAGAAATATTCTTATTTTACTAAATATATTCAAAATCTTCTTGAATTGTTGCACAATGTTGAGTTATAGTGAAGCAATGTACAGTACATATGTATACTGCCATAATCTAGGTTCACAAAGACGGCTATCCCCACAGACCAAGAGATGTGACTACTGAAAAAGGACGTTACCCTATGTAGCCTATTTACGAAGGGGGTCGAAAAGGTATTGTGTTCTGGTAACACAACATCTCCCACCATAATTTACACTCAACATTTGACAAAACCCTTACTGGAAGAACTGTGTTGATGCAATGTTTGGTAAGAGAATCTAAACTGCCATTGGGTAAAGCTTATGGCTACCTGAAAACAATGTATACATGAAAATAAATTATTGCATGCAAGAAATCGTTAAAGCACACCGTATGGTCTTTATAACAAAAATGTGTCCTGATGTCTGGTGCTGAAAACAAGTAATGATTTTGGTTACAGTAAACAAAACATGAGAGGGGGCTTATGGTAAGGTGTCAGGAAGTGATAGGAGATGTGAAATTAACTCTAGAGAGGGGTTATACACACTGTTTGCACACACTTGTTTTGACTAATGTCTGACAGAAAGAAAAAACAGGTATGATTTTCAATAGCATGCAAGTGAAAAGTACAGTAGCTGGCAAATCAACTGTGGTTGATTAAACACTGGGATTTTCCTTTGTGACCAGTTTTGTAATGACATTAAAAGGCAAATTCCAAAGTAAATCAGTTTCTTAATATAGTAACTTACAAATGTTACCGTAGACAATTTCACATACAATGCTGTGCCTGCCAATGCATCCGAGAACAATCAAGAATAAACTTTAGTCCACTTCTGTATTAGTCTGCACATGAAATACAACAAATTCCAGTATAGAAATGTAACCTGGTTACAGGATGTAAAGAGAAATACAAACTGTTTTTTTATGCCTGGATAATAAATAAAAATATGTTCAAATAGTGTTTAAAATATATATTTTCTGGTTCATTATAATATTTCCTCACTATTTAACCATTTTGTTTTATTAAAATTAAAGCGAGGGCAGTTATACTGACTGTAATTGTTCAATGTCAAATTAGAATGAATGAGGGGGTTATGATGGAAACGGAGTAGGAGTGTAGGAGCGAGAGTAGGATGAGCTGGTTTTGAAAGTTACTGGTTGTTTTGGCATTTCTTAGATTATCCACTCAATGGTCTGGAAAAATAATTGTAATTCACCTAGGTGTTAGATAAAATTAAATTTCCACGCAAAGTCGACACACAGCGCTCTGAGCTTGGCCTGGATATTCAGAGGTTCTCTGGCAACGCTGGATATAAAGACAAGACGTAATCCCTGAGTTTTGTTTTAGGTGAATTTAAGCCAAGGAATCAGTATCTTCTGATGAGACATTTATCGTAAGATTTTATCTACAATAGTAAAAATACTATTAATTATTAATTACTATTAATAATACATTTTTCTATTAGTGAGTGAATATTAAAAGTTAATTGACTCTACGGAGGCCCAAAGAATATAATTGATAGGTAACATTTGATTAAGAGAAATAGAGTAATTAGAGTAAGAGAAATATAAATATTGGTTTAAATAACTTGGAGCCTAGCCCATACAACATAAGTGGGTTAGAAGGACTACATGAAGAAAACAGAGTGCCCATCCACTAGCGAGTCGCTTTCAGTGACATCAAATGTAGCCTAAAGCCTGTGGCCTACTAGCTAGCAATTCACGGTAACTGGTAACAATTACAATGGGTCACAATATCGTCTGGTAGATACATGCCTTATCTTGCTTCAGTAAGTAGAGATTGAACAATAATCTGTCACAGATACATTTCAAGATGAAGTTGCAATTATCACACAATATGCACAAAACACAAAAGATAGATGCTATCTAGCCAGCTAGCTAGCTAGCCAGGGCACCATCAACACCTGTGACAAATACGGTTCCGACCAAGGGGGTAGGCTTGGACCCGGAAGTTAAAGCAGCCCTGGGTGGATTCTGATCCAGGGATCTTGCAGGCAATCGGGGGACGTGAAGGCATAGAGTCAAGAGAGAAGCCCATAGAGTTCATGAACGGAACAAAATATACAAGCATTGAGAACATTGTTTGTGTACACGGAGTTTACTAAAAAGAAAGGTTTTGTACAACTCACCTTAGCAGTTTGTGTTTCTGGTGGCTGCTTTTTCGCCAGTTTTTTTGCAAATTGTTTACAATATTCTCAATGCTCAAGTTCATGTGTACAGCTCCTGGTGATACTTCAAGAAAAGTTTCATGTTGTGTCAAGCCTTCTTAGTGTTTTAAAAATAGCAATTTTGAAGCTATCATAGTAGTGCCCCTATCACTCCCATTCAAAAGGCGATTTGACTAAAACCCAAAATACGGAAAACCTTACAATTGGTGTTTCCGTCCTAATTATGCTTTTAAATGAAAGTTTGACTCGGGGACATTAACAAAAAGACCCTATATTGCATTTTGGCGAGAGTTATGCTTTAAGCCAAAATCACACTACAGACAAACGTTAACAGAGTCAATATTGTGCACATAGCTTTGAAATTGTCAATTCACATTAGGTGTGCAACTACTGCAAATATTGTCCTTTATTTATTTAGCTGTAATGACACCTTGCTGAAGAAACTTTCTGGAATTCGGTGTGAACTCTTTATCATGGGTACATTAGTCTTCTACTATTTGTAATACCAATATAAATTGATGACTAACTAGCTTTCCTGAAATTCTCTACGAAACATAGCACATTTATTTGCCAAATGGCTCTCCAGCTGTGTGTCAATATCAACTGACGATCAATCTTTTTTTTTTTTTTTCAATTTTTGTTGCCCTGCTAACTTTAGCTAGTTAAATCCATGTACAGTACAATTCATGCAAGTAAACAAATTCATAAACCCTAATTATTATAACATTAATATACTGTATGTGTTGATATTTGAAACGTGTATAAATGCCTATGTAAATGATTAAATATTATTTTCCAAATACGTTGTTTTCACATGCCATTTTCCAATCATGAATAACTGCCCGCGCACGCGCGCACACATCTGAACGCACATCTTTTTATGTGAGCAAAATAGACTTGGTTTCAAATTTTAGGTGCTATGACCCCATTGATGTTGGGACGCTTGCGGCCCATCTGTACTGTTTCATTCATTCCCATGCATTCTATCTGCAGCACATACACGCGAGTCATCAGAAATGGTGTTTATGCTGCGTTCATTTTATGTGGTGCTGCGCCACAGCGAAACCATTTTGTTTGACACATGAATTGCATTTGCTTGCCACTTCAATAATCTGTCTGGTAATGATACTGTTCTTAACATTATTCAGCCTGTTGTGCCAGTATGCACGAGAATCAGCACGCAATGTCCAATTAATCCAGACATGGATAGAAGTGATGAGGCTCCTGTCAACGTAAAGTTGCTACTTTGGAGTCAGACTTTCAACTAATAGCAGTAATTAGCAAGCAAATAGTTTAGCTATCTTGTGTGGATGACAACAACGGAAGGGAGAAAGTAAAACATTGTGCGAAAGAAGAAGTGTTCATTACGACACAGGTGAGTGACGCAGATGCACTAGAAAACGAGTTGTGCCGAGGTACTTGTATCGTCAGTCCTTTCCACTGGGGCTACCAAACTGCATTGTTGTATTACTATGTTCTAAACAGGATATTATGACTTGCTGCTGTTTGCAATCGGAACATTAATGAATTTACCAACGTAGCTAATATCAGGGTGACTGAAGGTAACAAGATTTTTTTAAAGTTAAATCTGCATGTTGAGACAAGAACAAACTAAATCAAAACTACATTATTTCAAACACAACATAATTATTTTTTTAAAGTAATTTACTTCAAGAGTAGTCATTTTAAAAAACAGAAAAATTTGCCTAACATCAACTGTTCACGTTAGCTAGTTTTCCTCAAACCTTACATTAAATCAGTTAATTTTATCAATTCAATAAATTTGGTAAAGTAAAATCATGCTAAAACGCTCTATGACGTCAGCTAAAATATGACTATAATACAGGTTTCTAAAGTAATTTGGATTTTAAAGTCATTACCTCTGTAAGGAGCAGATAAAACAATACTTCTCTATGCCCACACAGGTAGTAGTTCACGTTGTTTGGAACTATTGGGTGTCTCCATGATCCGCCATTGCTGTAAAAAAAAACTTGCCAGATGAAGTGAACGGCAATGATGCAACTCTCTCTCAAGGGCTCTGGGTCCTACTACACATTTCTTGCCCAAACTTCAATGAATGACATGTCTTACTGTTAACAATCAGCATTTTATAGTAATGTTGATTAGCACATGCAAAGACTAATAAAGTCCATGAACATGTGTGTGTACATAGTTGTATCCTGGCCATTCATCCACAGTTATCAACTTCTGCCATAGCCCAACAGGCAGAGCAGCACTGAAATATACATGTTTAAAAATATATAAAATAAGGAAAGTATTTCATAATTAGAAGCAACAGATTGTAAATACAAGTGTGTGATAATTCTATCAGGACTGGATATTGTATTAAATAATATTGGACCCTGGATAGTTTTTACTCAGTAGGATCAACACCATCAGATGGAAAGGACAAGGCAAAAGTTCAACCAGTATATACTAGTAGTAGGGCTGGGACGGTTACCACATTACCGCAATACCGTGGTCACGTGACGCCTATCGCGGGTCTGAGCTCGTTACCATCATCACCGCCAAAAAAAAGAAAAACTTTATCCTGCACGTGTGCACGTTGTTGAAATAAAACAAATTGAGCAAAAAATTGGGGCTACACATTTTACTAAAGCAGAAAATACAGGTGCATGAGAAAGCCCCAAAAGCAGGACCTCAGTTTTTAATTGCACATGCTCAGAACCGGCCATAGCTATACGCAAGTACCGGTTGCCTGGCACCACTACTACGCCAGCAACACAAACTCAGATTTTTGTTTTTCTAAATAATAGAAGTTGTTTTAAGGCAAAACAGTAATCACGCGCATCGCGATCCAATAGGCACTCCAGCACCCGTTCGCCTGGCAACAGTGTATAATGCCCGCAACACAAACTCGGATATCACATATCGTTACAGCCCTGTCAATGACTCGGCAATATTTAATCATGTTTTGATCATTTCTAATACATTGAATGCAAACTTGGTGATTGAAGGTATCAATTTCAATGAAAACACAAGTAAATTCCTGGGTGTTTAAAATATCTGACGGGTAGTGTGTGCCCAATAAACAAAGACAGTGTGCATCACTTCAGCTGCTCTGTCTGAGACACAAAGACACGGCTGCCAATCTGGAAGCCAGAATAGTGACATGATAAAACTATATAGTATAACCTCAACACTAATGTCATTCCCAGACACCTCCGGTCAAATTCTCAGAAAGTCTGCTAGAGATTTGCTTCCAACTTGGCCTTCGGTAGCCTATACAAACACTGCCAGAGGGATAGTCATTGGCTCAATCTAGTAACTCAAACAATCAATATCCCATTACACCCTACCCTGTATCTATCTTATACGCAACCATAAATCTCAGAATTTCTCCGAAATTACGTTCTCAAGAAACTAATTTTGAAAACCTAAATTACGTTATATGCCAACATATTTAAGTTTTTTTACGTTTGAACTGCATGTTTTGTTATTAGGCTATATTTGTACTTCAATTACGTTTCTCTGGTACATTTCGTTTAGCGGATTTATGCGAGAACATTCCATAGCATTCAAAATTATATTGCAACATTCACAGTTAAGGTTAGGTAGGAGGATACTAACGGTTAAGGTTAGGCATGAGGTTACTAACGGTTAAGGTTAGATATGACGTTACTGAGGTTGAGGTTAGAATTAAGGTTAGGGTTAACATTACAAAAACCGACAATCGCCTGTCTGCATGACGCAAGCAATGTAGAACAAAACACACACAAAGTGCCGCTCTGGTTTGAACTCGCGAACACTGGCATGCAAGTCGCGGATTTATACGCCCATCCACCATCCCCGACCACTACCCTAGCAAAAACTATGCTATTTACATGCTACGTCATGATCTTCATATGTTCATATTTAACGTTATTCGAGTGTTCAATTTAGTTCCCAACAAACGTAATTGACCCTCTCATACGTTCATATTTGACATATTTCGGTTTTACAAAATAGTTGCCTCAGAACGTATTTAATGTGATTTAGGGCTGCTTAAACGGTGATGTTCACATCCCCATGTTTATTGGCTAAAATTAAATGACAAAAACGCTACTTAGCTATGTCCCTCCCGTGGTCGGTCCACAAGGCCAACTTTGAATGAAAGGTTTTCCAGGCTCATATGGGCAAAAGCCTAAGACCAGGTTCCCTCAAAACCAACCACACATTTTACTTGTCTACATTAGGTTTGAGTTGATGTTCCCCAACAGTTTTTTCAGTGGATAACCCGGGTTCTAAGCACCTGCCGTAAGGAGCAATCCATGTCTGGTTGATACAGGATGAAATAAAACCAACTTTTATACGTCCTGTAAAAAGTTGTAGCATTTAGTAGACATTCATGGGAACATTATTTCTAAAAAGAAACAGGAAGCCACAGAAGATAGCATCCTGTATGCATCCTCTCTCACTGTCCCCTGCGTCATAACTTCCTCTTCCTGGATGTGTGGCCACACATCCACAATATTTACATGCGTGTTGTGCATCTGTACTTTTCCCGCTGGCCACACAGCTGAGCCTATCCACAGTTTGTTTCCTTGGTGACCTACTCACTTAATTTCCACATCATACCCCGTGCCTTAGCAGGGTTTACCCACATTATTCGTAGGCTTACTTTCTGCCCACACACACACACACAAAGTAGGTTCTGCTAGTGTGACAGAGTGATGCGACATGTCACCTGTGTGCACCAATGGGATCAGTCACACAGATCATGACCAAATCCGAAAGGACTCCCACTGTTCAACTAAGCTAAAAGAAACGGCTGAGTAATTAAAAGAGGGTAAAACGTTTGATAAGAGAAAGGATGATAGTTGATAGGAGGCCAACAGACAGAGGGTGTACCCCACTTCATGTCAAGTGTCGCAACTAAATTGTTGGCATTCCACTAGACAAGCGTGAATTCAGGTAGGCAGACCACTTGGTTAAAACAAGCTGGTAATACAAGCCTGACGGGGGCAGAGACAGTGCAGGACAACACACGCAGACCTTGTTAGTCTGACACGTGAAAAATAGGAGGAGGCATATTTTCATGCATAAGGCACAAGGAGAAGCCAGCTGAATGTGATGGGGGAGGGGCCGTTAAACTGAAAGAGAAAGGGGGGGCTGGGCTGTGCTCCAGGGCTGCAGTGTCACTCAGTCAGGACCAGAATAGAGAGGACATTCCAGCAGAGGCTGAAATAAAGCCTGTAATCTGAGCTCTGTGAGACACAGGCTAAATAACAAACATGTCCCACCCAAAACAAAGATCACGCACACACTCGTGCCTGGACTTGGGCAGCACCCGCACACAGAAAGATCTGGACTACAACAAACCAAATTCAAAGTACTTTTTAAGCACATATTTCTTAGTTTAGACGACTTCACATGAACCAAGAATATTAATATATATTTATTAACTTTAATAATTTCATACAAATTGCCAACAACATCTGTACTGATAGGATATTTAGCGCAAATGTAACAAATCCTATACAACCAGTTATACATTTCAAATTAATAAGATAATTAAATACAGAATTGCAGCAGAAAAACAAACATTAGATTCAAGGTCCCATGTCTCTCTACCTGTAAATGGATAAAAAAAATTGGTTTTGCCATGTTTAGTGTTAAAATACATTTAATCACAACCATGATCAAAAACTGGTAACCGACACAACCGTTCTGAAAACATAAAGAGCTCATTTACAATGTCAACTGACAAGCTAACTAGCAGCAACAGGTTTGAGAATGAAAACATGAGCCTCTTCTATTGAAAAGGTGCTGCCTGCAAATAGAAATCGGGACAAAATACATCGATTTATAAAGCCAACAGACGGCATCCACCTTCCAGGTCCCAATTTAATGGTGTATTTCTCCATACATCAGTTTTATTCATCATAGAAACAACACAAAAACTTAAAGATTGATTGCAGTTCCAGCCATAGACAGCCAAGGATCTAGAGATTAAATTGACGAGAGTAATAAGTCAGTTTTTATTGATTAAAAATGTCCAGTTTCAAACGCCAAACACAGAAGATAAAGCAACAATGGCTGAAATTCCAATTTAACCTTTATCTTCTTCATCAAAATGGTGAAGTGTGAATGTATGATAATATCATATAGAAAAATCAGATGATTAATTATATTTGTGGTACTCTACATGTCATACACATTTAAAAGTGAACCATGAATACAAAGCACTTGTCGGCTAACATCGCAGGTTTTTCTTAAAGGGGGTCACCAGTCACATGTTCAGTCCCTTTAAAAATTGCCAGTTAATCTAAAACACACCATTTTAAAAAGGTGATGCCTATTTGTATAAAATGTACCTCAAATTGTCTCAGACATTGGGGTGGGGCGATAGCACGATTACATCAACCCTCGACGATGGACGTCAGCCATCGATGGCAAACGTGACGATGTCAAAAACAATGTTTTGTTAAAATTGAACTTGACTTGTGCTGCCTTATCTGGCAGCACACAAAAGTGCAGTGCAGTGAGCTGGCTAAAATGATAAACCGCCTAATCTGTTGTTTCACTGTTTGGAACAGGCCAGGTCAAGAGAATTTGTAGAAGGCTAGTGAAATATTGCGTTCCAAATTATTATGCAAATTATATTTTACACTAATATTCCTAAATAGTTGATGCAAATGACAGTCAGTATATTTAAGTCACAAACTGTTAGGGTATAAGTCAAATTTCATTTAACAAACCATCCAATGAACAGTATATTTTAAAAAAAAAACTCAAAAAGCACTGTTTCAAATGATTACGCACAACAGAGTTTCAAAACATTTTATAGGTTGTAAAGAACTGAAAATGATCATTTGTTGAATTTGCAGCATTAGGAGGTCATATTTACTGAAATCAAAAGCTATTTCAGTCAAACACATCTTAACAGGGCAAGTTACATGTTAACATAGGACCCCTTCTTTGATATCACCTTTACAATTCTTGCATTCATTGAACTTGTGCGTTTATAAAAAGTTTCAGCTTGAATTTTTTTGCAGGATGTCAGAGCCTCCCAGAGCTGCTGTTTTTATGCAAACTGCCTCCCACCCTCATAGATATTTTTGCTTGAGGATGCTCTAAAGGTTCTCAATAGGGTTGAGTTCAGGGGAGGATGGGGGCCACAGCATGAGTCTCTCTCCTGTTATGCCCATAGCAGCCAATGACAGAGGTATTCTTTGCAGCATTGTCATGCATGAAGATGATTTTCTACAGAAGTCACAGTTCTTCTTATTGTACCAAGGAAGAAAGTGGTCAGTCAGAAACTCTATATACTTTTCCGAGGAAACTTTTACACCTTCAGGGACCCTAAAGGGGCCTACCAGCTCCCTCCCGATAATTTCGGGGCAAAACATGACTGTTCCACATCCTTGCTGAAGTCGCAGCCTTATTGGAACATGGTGGCCATCCACCAACTATCCACTACTCCATCCATCCATCTGGACCATCCAGGGTTGTACGGCACTCAATAGTAAACAAGACTGTTTAATAATGAGTCTTTGTGTATTTCTGGGCCCACTGTAGTGCTGGGCGGTATACCGGTTCAAACAGAATACCGGTGTTTATTTTTGTTATGATATGAATTTTTTATATACCGCGATACCGGTGTATTTGAATACATAACGTCCGGAGCACTACGCTGCGCGACACTGTTTCAGTTCGGACCCTTTTCAATGTGCCGCTTCTGAACACGCATGGTGCGACTGCGAGGCAAAGTGAGGGTAAACTGTAGTGTTCAGGGGCCGGTTCCACCAGCTGGACATGTATAGGTCCTAACTGTACGTCTGACCTAAAATGCCCTTTACGTCGGACTTTATATTTATACCTGTTGCATAGTAGCTAGCAGGCACAGCCAAGGCGCAGGGTGCTGATTTATATAAATTATTTAAAATTTAAAACACGCTGTAGCTACGGTGGACTTAGCTACAACTAGTCTTATTTTTATTTGGTGCAACAGCTGTAAATTCTACTCAAAACATCGGATACGAGCAATTTGCTCCACTACCTTAGCCACAAGCACGTCTTGGAATATCAAAAAATGTATAAATCTGCAATAATTCTTCTTTCAACCAGTAGAAAATGCTGGGAACACCTGATTATGCATGGAAAAAAATAAAAATAACATCATATACTGTGAAACCAGTAGAATTTAGAAAAATACCGGGATATACATTTTTGGTCATACCGCCCAGCACTAGCCCACTGCAACCGTTTTTGCTTGTGTGCATTGGTTAGGGGTGGCCGAATAGTAGGTTTGTGCAGAACTGCAAGCCTCTGGAGGATCCTACACCTTGAGGTTCGAGGGACTCCAGAGGCACCAGCAGCTTCAGATACCTGTTTGATGCTTTGTAATGGCATTTTAGCAGCTGCTCTCTAAATCCGATGAATTTGTCTAGCAGGACCCTTCCACATTATGCCAATATCTGCACAAATCAGTCTTTTCATACCTTGTCCAAAGCATTGCACTATTTGATTCTTTCCCACAGGAAAGAGATCATTTTCTTTCCCATATTGCTTGAAACCTGTGACCTGCTTCATAATGTGGAACATCCTTCTTAGGTAGTTTTACTTTAATTGGGCTCACCTGGCAAACTATTTATCACAGGTGTCTGAGATTGATTTCAGTGATCCAATGAGCTTAGAGACATAATACCAATTAGTTTGATTGAAAAACAAAATATTTAATATTTATGGCACTTAATTCCAAGTTGCATATAAATTTTGAAGGCAGTATAATGCAAGATAAAAATGAAAATTAATTGTAGACTGATTGCACCAAGCAGCGTGAAATCTGACATGTCTTATTTAATGGATGTTTTTGACATTTATTGATTAAAAATATATTTCTGTGCAATAGGGTTCCTATTGAAAAGGTGTTTTGCAAATAGGTTATAGGCTAATATTGGGAAAGGGATAGAGAGAACACCGCAAAACAAGATCGCAAGATAGACAAATGTCATAGGGATTGTGTCAGATTTTTTCAAAGGCAGGATGTGTTGGGTTTTGTAAAAAAAATTAATTTCAAAAGTTATACAGACAAATTGTATGCAGCATACTACATTTATAATAAAGGAATCCATTGTTCATGTATCAAAGTAACACACATCAATCTGATTTGGCTCTTATTAATTGTTTTATGTTGGAAAACATGTATTTATCATTTTCTACAATTTACTATGTTTAGATGTAGCCTAGTGGATATCCACAGCCTAGTGGGTGTCCTGACTTTCTGTGGTCATTAAAAATCCCATGACACTTATTGTAAGAGTAGGGGTGTTAACCCCGGTGTCATGGCCAAAGTCCCAACCAGGCCTCACTTCAATCACGGCAACCCAATAATCCCCCTCCTAACAAATTGGCATATATAACTACTCATCTCTCACCTGATAGCTGATGTGTTATGAGCGTTCTGGCGCAATATAGCTGCCGTGCATCACCCAGGTGGGTGCTACACATTGGTGGCAGATGGGGTGGGCTTTCCCATTCACTGTGTAAAGCGCTTTGGGTTCTTGAAAAGCGCTATATAAGCTGAACAAATTATTAATTATTAATTATCCTTTTTCTTTGGATGATAAATGAAGAACTGCCAAGTGTCAAATAGCAGGTGAGGAAGATACGTTTTTCTTCCCCACAACATTGTTTAAAAGGCGTTTTTTCCTCTCTAGTTTCTGATTCATCAAAATGCAGTTCAAGTCAATGACTGAAAAAGTTGGAAAGTAGGCTATATTAGGTAAAAAATTAGGCCAGAAAAATACATAGATATAATAAATAATTTAGAAGGCTACGGTACTACAGTACTATATGGCCCTATTCGTTTTTATAAGGTGCGCGTAATAATCATATCTCCATTTTAATAATAGTTTTGGGACGACATGGTGGCAAATCCGCCGTTTTAGCTATTGTTTATTAATGTATTTACTATAACAACTATAACTGGCTCCATTATAGAGCAACACTTTGGATAAAATTACAAACTACATCACTGTATTTTCCTGTTGTTTAAGTTTCGTTTCTGAATCTAGCTTCATGAGTGTGTATTTTTTTGTATTAAGTATTTGTATGTTAGTTCTTCATTACGTTAATGGGGTGCAGTTGTGTAATTCCTGCCAATTCACCTCTCGTAGCACATAGAATATGCCAATTTCATGGATAAAAATATGATTAGATCGTCTATCAATGATATTTGGACATGTCCATTCAACTGTGTAAAGTCAGACTTCGCACAGCCCTTAGACATTCACCACAAAAACAAACCCAAGCTAAGTGAGTAGCAGGTGTGTAGCATTAGAATTGAGTGGGACACACTACCTTCTATAATTCAATTAGCTCAAATTGGATTTCCCTCTATTGTGTTTTCCATACAAATGAGGTGTGACTTTGTCTGGAAAGAGATTTTATACAGTTGATCATAAAACTGGTCTCTACATTCAACACCATCCTAATTGAGACATGTCAGCTCAAACATCCATTGGGGCTGACCCAAAACATTCATGATTTACTGGCATCCAGAGTTTACACATGCAGATGCATATGCAAGGGCGGAGTTCTGTTTTCAAGGCACCAACTATGAACACCTTGTTTTTGACAACGGAGATTTCGCAATTTAACTGGCATAGGAATTTGCATAGTACTATCTACATGGAAGAACCGGTTCGATACCCGTGTGCAACCAATGTGAAGTTTTGGTATTATTATTATAGAAAAGTATTTTGAGCAGTATTCCATCAACCGAAATCTTTACAAGAACCAACTATGCACTGCGTATTGTGTAGAAAATAATTGTCCCATCTAAATTGCCTTTTTAATTTTTACAATATCATGAAATAACTCTCCTAAAGCTTTTGTAAGCTGCTCAGTTATTGTAGTTTGTTCTAGATGCCTTCGGATTGGTGTGGAAACTGTGTGCTGTGATTGGTCAGAAAGCCGCTTTTGTCTTTGCCTTTGTAGAAAGTGCAAAGGCTCATCACAAAGCAATAGCCCCTCTTGTTTTGGTAAACACCACCCGTCTTTTTCTGCCATTGTGAAAGATTAGAAGTATGTAAGACAACTAATGTGACAGGGACACGTATAGTTAAACTCGTTTACGCAAACAAGGTTTGTTTTCCTCTTAAGCCCATGTTTTCCAATTAGATCACAAGACAAATGTAGGAGTAAATGGTCAAAAGTCCTGGGTTCGATACACATATGCAGTCAATGTTAATTTTTGATATAGTTACTGTAGAATACAAAACAATGAGGCTGTAAAATAACATAGCTGAGCATTGGCACAGGATTTTAACTATACATGCAATTACATCTGCCTCTCGGGTACAGATAACGAAATCTGTGACGAACGAAACTTAACTTTATTCCAAACTGAAACTCAAATTAAAATAAATGTCATTGACAGAAGTATTTAATCAACCAAAATCTTTATTTCATTGTTGTGTTACTTTTTCACTTTGACCTCTAAAGATGTCTGTAAAGGAGCCAGTGTTTGAGATGCTGCAAACACATTCACATTACAAAGCCATCCCCTCCCCCACATAGGAAGGTCTGATCGCCTCTCATTTTTCATACTCCCTAAACACAACCCGCTCTTCAAATGTGTCAAGTCATCAGTGAGGACTCTATACTACACAGGTATCAAAATTATGGTAACTCTTGTATGCTTGTCTGAGACAAGCAGGGTTGGAGAAAAACTAGTCAGACTACTATTTTGGTATGAGCTAACCTAAGGTGTTACTTTCAAAACTTAACTAATTAGTTACTAGTTACATTTATAATAAGAAAATGTGTTACATTATAATTTCACCTCTTCTGGTTTAGAACACAAGTTAATAAATTATTATTGGTTGTTGTTTTTTAATCCGCATTTCATTAGTGCGCCTAGGGCTTGGACGGTTACCGCATTACCGCGGTCAGGGGACACCTGACGCGGGTCTGAGCCCGTTACAGTCATCACTGCAAAAAAAACTTTGGCCTGCACGTGTGCACGTTCTTGTAATCAAAAGATGGTAAAATGTATAGCCCCAATTTTTTGTTCTAAAGCAGAAAATACAGGTGCATGAGAAAGCCCCAAAAGCAGGACCTCAGTTTTTAATTGCACATGCTCAGAACCGGCCATAGCTATACTCAAGTACCGTTCGCCTGGCACCACTATTACGCCAGCAACACAAACTCAGATTATTGTTTTTCTAAATAATAGAAGTTGTTTTAAGGCATTACAATAATCATTGTTACTTCATTATAAAGCTAGTGAATTGTAACAAATAAAAAACATTATTATGTTTTAATAACTTAATTTTTATTAAAACAGTAATAAATATGTTGTAGCCTACACACAATTTGATTGAATATATTGTCAGTGTCTTGTGTGACACGAATCACGATCACATTCACTACTCTGTTTTATCCAATAGACTAATTTGAACAACACCTGAACATGAACCGACTACCTATGCAATTTAATTATTATAATGAATTACGAGCGCTATTATTTTGAAGGAAAATCCGAGTTTGTGTTGCTGGTATAATAAGGCGCTTTCCGACCAAATAGTTACAGGAACTTCTAAATAGTTCCACTAACTACTCTCCCCAAAAACCGGTTTTGCTATTTGCATTCGAACTGGCCAAGTGGCCATAGAAACTGGTAGAAGGTATAAGGGAGTGACAGAAGACACATAGCGTCATAACTAGACTTTAGCATAACGCCACTTACAACAACATTTCACTGTTAAATGAATATGGGTAAAACTGGGTGTATGATTGGAGAGAAGTGTGTAAATCATCTTATGTATGCGGATGATCTGGTTGTTTTCCGCTCAAGTAGTGCTGGGTTCCAACAGCTGCTTACTGTTTGTTCAGATTACAGGGCTGAAAATGACATCCAATACAATTAAAAAAAGAGCGTTGTGTTGACATGTCCTCATAACGGAGTTTGAATAGTGGCTTTTAAAGCTGGAGTACTTAACAGAAAAACAGAGAAGACGAAGACTCCAGCGTTGTATGACGGAAGTAGAAGAGCAGAAGGCAACAGGCAATTCTCTCTGCCTTCAAAAGTAGAAAAATAATATTTGATTTTTTGCGTTACAAGCATTCCCTCGAAACGTGTGTTCAGTGCTGCAGGTAACGTCGTTATGTCTTTCCCTTAAACCTGACAAATGCAGTTTTTTCTAGCAAAAAATATGAAAGCTGGGATGTAAAACCATAACCTAATCTATATTTCCTCTTGCATTTATTTATAAACGTGTTCCTTACTATGTTCAATTGCCTTAGCCTCTGGTGTGTGCGCGAAAGTCTGTGCGTGCAGGGTTTAAAGCGTATTAGGGCTGAAACGATTCCTCGAATAACTCGATTACAAAAATGTGTCGACATAAAATGACTTGACTCAAGGCTTCTTTAACCAATGTTACCAACGTTGTATCGCGCACAGTGGTTCCGCACGGATGATTATTACTGTCGCACACCGGGCTCACGCTGCTAGCGACAATGACTCTGTCTATTTATTATATAAGCAATCCAGATTACAAATGTAAATGGTCTTATTAAAATATTAGTAAGTAAATGTCACACTTTTCTAATAGAGTTTAGTGGCATATTTTCTAAATGTGCAATGTTTCCTTTGTTGTTACGCGATGTTTATCGCGTTGAATCAAGCGCTATTATTCTGAAGGCGAAACTAGTAAAGGCTAGAAATCCACTAAAGAAGCTAGGTCTACACTGCTGGTCTGGAGACACATGCGATGAAGACTGACAACGCAGATTACAACATGAAGAACGAGAGCGTAAGTAAATAGTGAGGGGCTAAGAGAAAAGACAGGCTGGAGAAAACGACAGAGTGTCCAAAGTTTGGAATCAGTTCAAACGTAATTAAAACGAAAACTCTGTACAGTGTATCCATTGGAAAATCGAACTAGCTTAACTCATTAATAGCATGACGTCAGTGCTTAACTGCATCTCAACAGAAAACATTGAGTCTAATTTAAACATCCATTCCATCGTATGGATGATAAAACCACACCTAGCACAACAACTACCAAGAACAAAGACAAGAAAATATGTAGTGATTTTCACAATTTGATCAAAAGTGCAGAATTGTTTAGTATACCTTCGGAAAAAAAGCTGCTTCTTTGCACACCAATTTCTCTCTCTTCACAGAGAAACAGCTGATTAACGATCTACATACTAGGATAAGTGTAAATGAGCTGTGTGAGATTGTAATCAAATGTATACATTAAAATAGTTTGAGTATAACTAATATATACATAGCCTATAGGCCTATATACAGATC
>JACXGM010016597.1:0-20322 GCA_016801145.1 Umbra pygmaea | reverse complement strand
GCTGTATCTCGTTCGTGATCTGCATAGAGCCCCCGCTCGCTTTCCCCGTTTCTTCTTCCTGCGTCGCCTGCGTGTGAGTAAACAACTCGACGACGGCAGGATATTCCAGTTGCAGCAATTACTCCGGTAAGTGGAAAAAAAGTCTGTATCCAGTGAATTACGTATATCCAAAAGTGCTAGTCGATCATACTGTATGAGCAACAGTGCAGGACGTGCAGAAATAAAAACAAAAAAAACAGTAATAAGCCAAAACCTGCATAGAGTGAGCGGAGCCATAGTCCATGCGACCATCCTCTACGGCACACGAATTAGATCGCTTTTTGGTGTGTCTAGGTTTAGTATCATACAATACTCATTGGACAAAAAAGTATACATGTATTAACCTTCCCAAATATTTAAACGTTTTGAATCAAGTTTAATGGTAAGTTGATTAAGAAAGAATTATTATTTACAGAAACAACCTGGGAGCAATTAGGGTTAACTGTCTTGCTCAAAAACAGAATGATAGTGGCGTCACCTTTGCTAGTGTGCGTGTGTTGGGATAGGAAGGGTGTTGAACCTGGGTCCTAATGGACCCCAATCATGTGCCCTAAACAACTAGGCCACCTTGCCGCTCCTAGATAGTGATAGCCTGATAATTTCGGGTGCAGACCTGTGGAAGAAATACAGATAAAAAAATGTATGTAAAAAAACTATTGAAAACTACCATAATCCGCATTCTCATTGCCTGTTAAAGCACATTGGACATTTTCTGTAACATTATGCACATTTTCAACGTTTGTTTATTGGAATAACCGGCAAAAATATAACTTGAAAATGATATACCTCCACTCAGTGACGCCATAGTAGAAAAAACAACATTTCGGTCCAAAACGTGAGATGAACGATGACAAGCGTTTGATGACACACTCGACAGGTGTTTGCACGTGACACACAGCTCACAGGACAGTCATTTATTCTCCCTGCGTTTTGATAGTTTTGGAGTAATGTGAATATTACCACCTGTTAAAATGTAGGCTGTGTATTCTTCCATTTTGCTAACTTCCAATCTGCATAACACATTACATATTCAAGTGCTAGATCTCTCCTTTTTTTGATTGGCGTGAAGGCGCACTAATGAAATACGGATTAAAAAACAACTATGGATAATAAATTATTAACTTGTGTTCTAAAAAGTAAAGGTGAAAATATAACATAAATGTAACTAATTTTCTCGTTATAAATGTAACTATTAACTAATTACTTAAATTTTGAAAGTAACGCATTAGGTTACTTTTTATCCAAAAAAGTAGTCTGACTACTGTAACACGTTACCTTGTAATGCATTATCCCCAACACTGCCCCCATTTTGCATTTTAGTCATATAGCAGATGCTTTAATCAATAGCGACTTACAGTAAATACAGGGACATTCCCTGGAGTAAGTTAATGGTGAAGTGCCTTGCTCAAGTCACAATACATTTTCACCCACTTGGGAATTCAACCAGCAATTGTTCAACTACAAGTCTCAGTCCTTACACATGGAGTCATCTGAAACTCCCGCCCCTTGTTCATTGTGTAATGTTACTATCAGGGCAAGACTTAATGCGTCCAAATGGAGCTGCATAGATATTTCGGGGAAGTCTCAATTTAGGTCACTTATATAGCGCTTGTAATTCATTACAATAATCATTGTTATATCATTGCATAGGTAGTGTCCATGTTCATGTGTTGCTGAAATTAGTATTTTGTTGGATAAAACAGACTCTAGCAAATGTTTTTTCAAATGTAATCTTGTTTTCACATGAGACACTGCCATTTTATTCAATCAAATTGTATGTACAACATATTTGTTACTTTTTTTAATAAAACATGTTAAATTATAATTTTTTGCTATCACATGCTCTTGTTGTTTCTTTACACACAATACAATTACATTTGGTTACAATTCACTAGCTATATATGCATTAACAATGATTATTGCAATAAAATAAAACAAGCGCTATTGTTTTGAAAGAAAAAACTAATATCCGAGTTCGCGTTGCTGGCATAATAACGCGAGGCGCTAGAACGGTATTCAGTTGCTTGTCATATACATTTTCACCACTAGATGGGAGCAATTCTTACACAATGCAGCTTTAATATAATTTTTTTTTATTAATGTTGACAGTATTAAAACAAAACAATGGTTTGGGTCAAAGACATTCATCAGGTACCATGAACAATTAGTACACTCAAATGCATCTTATAGTTTTTTCCCCATACACCCCCCACGCTTTGCACAACAGAACATCCCTCCCATCAAACACCTCCCTCAACCCCCCAACAAACATAAACTCTCCTCAACCCCCCGACCCACCCTCACAGAATTCTGTGAAATGAACAAGGCCCCTGTGGCAGTTTCACAAAATCGCTGAAAATTCTGTGATGGGCCCACAGAAGTGATGCATTACATTAAGTGGTACCAGGTTAAGGTTAGGATTAGGAGATGGTAAGGGCACACTGCATAAACATTTGATTCAACCCACATTGAGGCTCACCCCGCTAAAGCCGCACTTCCGTGGGCCCATCACGGAATTTTCGGTGATTCTTTGGAACTGCCACAGATTTTGGGGCCGTGTTAATTTCATGGAATTCTGTGAGTTCAGGTTGACAAAAAGATACTGTGCAGATCAGTGCGAGCAAAGGGTCCATGAGACAAAACAAGGCACTTGGGAAACTGGGCAGAGGTTTTGTGTGTGTGTGTGTGTGTGTGTGTGTGTGTGTGTATGTGTGGGGGGGGGTTCAGCATGTGTAATGATTAGACACAAGCTCTGATACTCATGATTGAAAGGAAGTTAGGGAGATGGTGTTCACTGGTTTCAGAGGATGTGTTTGGCAGCATATGTGAAGGAGGACTTGTTGTGGATAATGAAGCCAATTCTATATTTGATTTAGAATTGGAGATGGTTCATATGGGACGGGAATGAAAGTGAACCGTCTAACCAGACACCTAGGTATTTGTAGCAGTCACTGTAATCTATTTTAGACCCATCCAGTGGAGATGCTAGTCAGGTTGGCAGGTACGTGTAGTGTGCAGTTGAACAGCCTGCATTTCGTTTTGCTGGAATTTAGGAGCAGCTGAAGTCCAAAAAAGGCGTGTTGAATGGCATTTACATTTTTTTGGAGGTTGGTTAGCACATAGTCCAATGTAGGGCCAGATGTGTATAGAACGGTCATCTGCATAGAGGGGTATCTGAGAGTCACAAGTGGCATGAGCAACATCATTGATTTACACAGAATAGTGTCGGCCCAATAATATAACCCTGTGGCATCCCCATCGAGACATCCATAGGTCCAGTAAAACAGACCCTCAGACGTAACGTGTTGAACCCTGTCAAAAAATAATAAGTAGTTGCTGAACCAATCGAGGCAGTTATATGAAAATCTGAGGCTACTAGGTCTACCAATAAGGATACAATGATTGACCAAATTGAAAGCCTTGGCCAGGTCTATAAAGACGGCTGCACAGTAATGTCTTTTATCAATGGCAGTTGTAATATCATTTAAGACCTTGACTGTAGCACAGGTGCAGCAATGGCCAGATTAGAAACCTGATTGCATAGCAGAGAGTGTGTTGTGGAATTCAAAATGCTTGGTAATCTGCTTGTTAATCTAGCTTTCAAAGACTTTAGAGAGACGGGGCAGGATGGATATGGGTCTGTAGCAATTAGTGTCAAGAATGGACCCCTTTGAAAAGAGGAATTACTGTGACTGTTTTTCAATCTTTAGGGATCTCTGAGGATACGAAAGGTTAAACAGGCTAGTAATGAGAGCACCAATTATTGCTGCAGAGAGTTTAGGAAGAAAGGGACCAGATTATCTAGCCCAGCTGATTTGTAAGGGTCAAGCTTTTGCAGTTCTTTCAGGATGTCCGCTAATTGTATTTGGGAAAAGGAAAAATTAGGGGGGGCTAAGGCGTGACGCTGTGATTGGTGATTGGCTGTTGGCCGGGGTAGAGCCGTTGGCCGAGGTGGGGGTAGCCAAGTGGAACGCATTGCCAGCCATAGCAAAATGCTTGTTGAAATTTTGACAGTGGTGATAATGTTACCTAGCTGTAGCACATTAGGCAGCTGGGAGGAGCTGTTCTTATTCTCCATGGTCTTCACAGTGTCCCAGAACTTTATTGAATTGGCGCTACAGGTTTTAAATATCTATTTAAAGAAGCTAGTCTTGGCATTCTTGACTGACTGTGTGCACTGGTATTATCTCTAGGTTGCACAAAGGAGTACTTGGATAATGCAACAATAATGTGAGTTTCTGACTGTTTGCCCCCCAATAGTAATAAAGAAAATTGGGGAGTGCAAGCCCTCCACTGAAATAGCATTTTTGGAGTTAAGACCTATTGACTCCGGTCACCTTTCCTCCCCAAATGAATGAAGTAACAACCTGATTAATTCACTTGAAAAAGACAGCTATGACAGATTCACATTCACTCCACGGTCTTGAAGCCAAAGCAGTTAAGGTGAAAGGTCAAGTCTATCTGCTGAAGCTGGACCACTGCTGGTTTGACTGGAAAGCACTCACTCAACCACAATTCTCCAGAATGGAAAGAATGGGGGTTAGGAGGTTGCAGAGTTATGTACATAGATCAGTAGGTCTTTAGCATATAAAGTATAACCTATGTTCAACACCCTCCCGTAATATATCCTGGAAAAAGAAAGAGGCCTGAAATGCTACCGAAATGGGCTCCGTACCAATGATGAATAGTAAGGGGGACAGAGGGAAACCCTGCCTGCTCCCACATTCCAGGGAAAAGTAGTCAAAGCGAGGATCATTGGTACAGACAATAGTCCTTGGCTTGGCGATGCATACAAATGCCGGATCATTAACTAAATTTGTCCAAAAATAGGTACTCTAAACAAAGGCCTACAACCAATTTAGCCTTCTATATTTATTAAGATGAGAAGAGTAAGAAAAAATCTCACCTCTAAGATAGGCCTAAAGTGTCTCCCATAGGAGTGACAGGGGGATTGAGCCTGTCTGATTAGAATACAGTAAGTTATCAATGGAGGCATTGACAAAGACACATTAGTCTGCATCAGATAAGATAATATGGATTTATATTACTTTATTCAAGAGCACATTATTTACAGATATTACATTCAGATTTTGTAATAATTCCCCTCAAAACCTTGCTCTCATACTCAAATAGTCACTGCTCGCACTTAAATTTGCTCTGCTTGTGCTCAAACTTTCTGCATGGTGTTGCTTGGATAGGCTTCCTGCTCTCAACTTCAGCCTCTCTCCTCGCACTCAGGCTGCTTCTTTTCGCTTGCAAATCTTCTCCTTATTTTTTATGCTCTCAGATTTTTTATGTTACAATGCTATCAGAATTCCTCAACCAATAGAATGCCAGCTATATTGTTGACCAATGAAATGATCCCTGCCCCGTTGAGGGTGTGTTTGTTTTACTTTGGGACATCCATTGCAGGCTGGTACTCTACCTCCATGTCTCCTCCACTTCCACCTTCCAGATGATTTTTTAAAATATGTACCTCCTTCGCTTTATTGCAACATATATATTTGGATATATATATATATATATATATATATATATATATGGAACTGGCCTTTGTTTTATATATATATATAAATATATACATATAAATATATTTGGATATACATTTTGAAATAAAAGTATATATAAATATTACTAGCCTTTTAATTTCGAAAGTCACAACAATGCAAAGGAAGTACAAATATATGTATATACATATATATATATATATATATATATATATATATATATATATATATATATATATATATATAAAGCTTTTTATAACATGTTCTTAGGTCCATCTTGATGGATGTGTTACCAACACACATCCACCAAGATGGATGTTTCTTGGTAACATATCCACCAAGATGGGTGTGTTACGAAGACTAAGTAATAAGAGCAACACAATATGACGCAATACTGACATTAATACACAACAAGGGTGAGTGTTTCAAAAGTTTTTCTCCAACAATAACCAAATAAGTAAATACTGTATATATGTAAGCAACAACATCACACAGAACACTCCAATACTGTAACAATTAAGCAACAGCCTTTCCATACAGTAAAACTTATGTTTGCAGAACAAAATAATACCTCCAAAATAAAAGCGCCCAACCGGGTTGCTCCACTCAGAACCTTTTGGTATGCCGACCACCTGGAGATTGCAACATCTGGAATGACATTCGAGGTCATCATTCTTCTCTGACAGCTGACGATTTTCATTTTCCAAACGGGTGATTGCCTGCTCCAGGACTACATTCCGGTCGCTATAGTCAGATAGGTTGTGCTTAAATCCTTCAAATCAATGAGCATGTTCATCAGCATCTTCCCATACCCCATTCAGTGCTGCAGAAAAGTGTGCCAGAGCCACGTCAGATGTATTAATCTAGACCGCAAGGGCAGCCGTAATATCCATGATTAAATAATCTTGAATCCCTTTAGATAGGACAGGAGATGGAATTCCAACTCTGACAGCAGATCTTGGCGAAGATGAGTGGATGCAGGTGCAAGGCCACGGGTAGTTATCCCTTTGAAATGGGCATTTGGAAGAAAAGGTATGTTAAAAATTAGTAAATAAAATGTGCAATGGTAGAAGTTAGAATGCTATGTGAAAATTTAGAAAAGTTAGCTAGATTTCTGCTTCCACTACAATGGAATGTCACTGCTGTCAAATTGGAATATGACTCTAGTGGTCGGCTCTCACCTGGTGCAATCAGAGGCAAGTATTGGCTGTAATTGTTTAGGCAGAAAATTTAATAAAACGACAGACCATTGCAGATTCTCTGCAAGTAAGCACAGTGGACACACTCCTGGGGGACCCCCAACCATTCCATATATTAGATGTATCCCAGAGCTAGCCAACCTGAATTAACTTGTCTACTACTCACCAAGGCCTTACCTGCTTGAATCATGTGAGCTAGATCAGGGCTAAAACAAAACTGTGAAACAGCCAGAAGTCCCCCAGGAGAGGTTTGAGAACCACTGATTTATCTCACGCTCTTATCCACAGGGACTCACATTAAGTACAGGGACATCCCCCTGAATATCAGGGTTAAGTGCTTTGCCAAAGGACACAACAACATTTAGCACAGCCTGGAATTGAACCGGCAATCTTCCGACTACAAGTCTGACTCTCTAACCGCTGAGACATATCACAAAACTATGCCTCCTCACTTTCTGGATGTACTTTATCATGATAGTTTTATATTATAATGAGGAATGAAAGCAAGATTCAAGATCTTGAAAGTTGGCAACAAAATAGACGTTTGAGATTGTAGGTCGCAATGCTACTGGGCATTTCTACAGCAGGGGAAATTACACAACACATAATATCTAGTAGGCAATTGATAAAACAGAGTAGCTCAGATATGAGAAGCTTGTATACAGTCCATAAGTCCCCAGGGAATAGCAGGATAAATACTTGCTGGAGGACTTGGTGTAACTTCCTGGCGGTAGGTTGTCAAAGTTTAACTCGGTCAAAGGTTGGCGTCATAGTCATTGGTGTAACCGGCTTAGTCTACAAAAATCTTATCTTCCAAATCACTTTCCCCATGTGCCTTGTGCACTCAAGCACCAACTTCTATGTTGTAACAGTGATGTGGGATAGCTGAGCATGTGGCGCACCTGAGCAGCCTCAATCGAGCACTAACTGAGCATTTCAAGGCAGGATGTTTTTGCTTCATTAAAATGTGTTGATTGTGATAGAGTGTTGTTGGATATTAGCTGTCTAGTTTGTCTTTGTATTATGAAATGGCTGGCTCTGGATGTAATCAAAGTGTTTGTTTACATGATCAAATATCAGCTAGACTGCTTGATGTAATGCCAAGCCTCACCATTATTTTGATTTTACTAAATCGCAAAGTTCACTCCCTAAGGGCCATTTTGCAACTGTTGTTGCTTCAATCTTAAGTGCCTAATGCAATAGCCTGGGGCTATTACTCCTACTTTAAAGCCATGGAGGTTAGATACTATTTATTAGCCGTTGTGAATATGTTTGCATACTCTTATAAAGGTCATTTACAGTACGAGAAGCACAGATATATGAATGTATTACCCCACTATAAATAAACTATGAACCTACACAAACATAATTTAGTTAAATTTGACTAGTATTTACATAACTATGCAACTAGTTGAGAAGTAGCACTATGTTATATCATATTTATATCATATTTAAAATGTACATTAAAAATGCTGTGAATTATGCCAATTCATAGCAGAGCTGCCAACATTTTCTCTACACTGCACTGTATAAAGTTTTCCTACTTTAGAGGTTACAGCTGAAGGCCCTTAACCGAATTTACTATTCATATACTGACATGTTTTCTAAAATGCACTTTCTTCTCCAACAACAACATTTTACTGAAGTAATAAAAGGGGAGGAACGTTGTTGGCGATTACAGTAGAGCTTAATCAAAGACGCTATGGAGAAGAAGAAAGGCCCCAGAAGATTCACTACACACCCTGCATGACTAGAGAGGTGCGGTAGTGGAATATCATGGCAGATGCTGTTCTAACACACCCCACCAACACAGTCTCTTCCTGATCCAAGAACAGTCATTAGCTAAGTAAGCCAATTACAAAAGGAAGAGGGAAGAATAACACCTGTGTACACCGTGCTAAGATAATTACGCTACAGATAATGATCAGTCTGGCAGATTGCAAAGAAAAGTCTGGGTAGTTTAGGGACTCAATACTGATATTATTAAACAAGAGGTCAAACTGAAAAGATTGGAAATAATTCAGCTATTCAAAGGAAATAATCATAGTGTCTGGCTGTCAGAGATGTAAAGGAAAGGAGCAAAGGGGCTGGCGTTTTCTGGCCTTGTGGTTAGCCTCTCATGAGACTAGAGTCACAAAATGTCACTGGTTGATTTCCCATGGACAAAAGTCAGCAATTAAAAAAAATAAATGGGCAAATAACATAGGCCAATCAATTCCATCTGTCTATCGCTTGTGTAAAAGGTCTAGTCTGTCGATCAGAGGTTATGGAATTTGTTTTAAGAGAGTTTAAAGGGTCACCGAGATATTGTGGGAGAGAAGGAGCAAAACTTTCATGTTGTTATTACCAAATGTTTCTTAGTTTATATAGGCAATGAGAGGAATGTGTTTGTGAAGTGCCCAACAAAATAAGAACCTCTTTGGTCTAACTAATTAATACCGATATTCTGAAATTTAATATATAGTATAATCTATTTTAGCTATTGATAGTGTGAATATTATAAATATATATATATATACATTTACATATATATAAGCATATAAATTGTTTTTACTTTATTTGCTTCTATTTAGCTTTCACACAGGTCTATCTTCCACTGCCAGCATTCCTACTTTATGTGATGGTCTGACTGTGAAGAACCTAATTCAGCCTTACACCGCCATTTCCAGTTTACAGATTTTTACCTCAATTATCTTCAGTAGTTCTCTGTTGCAGGCATTGTGTTGAAAATATATTTCTTGAAAGACAAAAACTTACTTTGAGCTTGTTCTAATCCATGGCTTAACTGTAATCATTCTCATGGAGGTTAACTTCCTTCTGGAAACATCAGTAGATAGAAGAGATGGGAAAATAACTGTGGCTGGGATTTCAAACAAAATCTAACTATCAGGAGGTTAATAATTGGAAGTGCAAGAGGTGTGGAAAATGGGGTGTAAAGAGCCTATATAACTTGAATCATTAACATTATTGCTCAAAGGGGATTTAGCTATACTTTTTGAAATGGGAAACCCATGCTTCCAAGGTCTGGAAAATAGAGGTTACAGTACGTAGTGAGAGTGAAACCTTGATTGATATATTCATACGTTTTTTAAATCGCATGACGCATTATGTCATCTGCAAAAAAAAACGAAGCTTGGATGAAAAACCAACCAAGAACACCAAAGAGAAATAGAGAAGATGAAGGAAATGTATAATTTGAGCAAGGAAGTAAGATGCAGAACTGTAAACCACAACAGGCACAGCAGATGTACTCGGATTGACATACCTACATATTACTGTATACATACTGTATATGCTGAGTCACTTTTCCCAAAACAATTGCAAGTAGCCTATATTCCACTGCTGGTTTACTTTATATTTTATATACACTGACCCATCTCCTCCATGCGTGGAGAGATTGCAGAGTCAATCAATATGTGCCGGGTACATGCAGTGCTTGTAGTTTATGTAGTTTTTGGCTTACCAGAATCAATAAAAACATGATATGGTTTATATTCTTACAAAACACACATATTCATACAAATGGCTTGATAAGGTTACAAAAAAGTTTTTATTTTTACATACACGGACCCATCTCCTCCGCGCATGGATGAAAAGAAGAAGAAGAAGACGTTTTATTTATATAGCGCCTTTCCGTAGCTCAAGGCCGCTTCACATTATACATTACAAAAACACCCAGACACTCAGACATAAATTACAGTCACATGGATACAGATAATCACATCAGACAAAATGCATGTTAAACAGATATGTTTTTAACTGGGTCTTGAATATAGCCATGGATGAGGTATTATGTAATGTGAGAGGTAGCGAGTTCCATAATTTAGGAGCATTAACACTAAATGACCTTCCACCTACAGTAGACAACCGGAAACGAGGGATGGACAATAAACCAAGTTCAGCTGATCTAAGGGACCAGGAAGGGCGGTAAGGGTGGAGTAAGTCAGACAGATATTGAGGGGCAAGACCATTTAATGCTTTAAATGTTAGCAGCAATACCTTAAAGTGGATGCGTGATGCCACGGGTAGCCAGTGAAGTTCATGAAGCAAAGGTGTAACATGAGCAGAGCGCCTAGTCGAAGTGACTCTAGCTGCAGAGTTCTGAACTACTGTAATCTTGCAATTAGTTTTTTGGGAAGACCAACAAATAGGGCATTGCAATAGTCCAGGCCTGATGTGATTAATGCATGAATTAAAGTTTCAGCATCAGCTACAGCGAGAGAGGATCGTAGACGAGCAATGTTACGAAGATGGAAAAAATAGATTTTAACAAGTAAAGAGATGTGAGATCCAAAAGATAGAGTTGAATCGAATATGACACCAAGGTTACGAATTGATGACGAAGGCAAATAGTGAATTCCATCAATATGAAATGACTGGTCCATCCTTTTGACTAAGGCAGTAGAGCCAATCACTATTATCTCGGTTTTCTTATCATTTAACTTGAGGAAATTCAGGGACATCCAATGCTTGATACATGCAGTGAGTGAGTCAGGCAGAGATGGCCTATCAGAACTGGTGGTAAAATAGATTTGAATATCATCAGCATAGCAGTGGAATTTAAGTCCATGCCTGCGTATGATGTCACCAAGAGGATATATGTAGATAATGAACAATAATGGGCCAAGAACCGAACCTTGAGGGACACCCTGTGTAAGTGGAGCAGTGGCAGATCTAAGCCCTTGTATAGTAATATAATACTTTCTGTCACTGATGTAGGAAGTGAGCCAGGAAAGAGCAGAGCCAGTGATGCCAATATCAGAAAGCCTAGAGATCATTACTTCATGGCAGACTGTGTCAAAAGCAGCGCTTAAATCAAGGAGCATCAATATGTTTATCAGCCCTAAATCCATGGACACAAGAATGTGGTTAACCACCCGAAGAAGGGCAGTTTCAGTGCTATGTGATGGGCGAAATCCAGACTGAAAAGGTTCAAAAAGACCATTAACATCCAAATATGATCGCAGTTGTGAAGCAACAACCCTTTCAAGGACTTTGCTTAAGAATGTTAAGTTGGATATTGGTCTGTAATTGTCCATATTTAGATGGTCTAGGCCTGATTTTTTGAGAATGGGAATCACCGCAGCCATTTTTAGTTCAGCTGGGACAACACCAGATGCCAAACTACAGTTTATCATATGTGTTATGAAGGGTGCAACCTCAGGTGCACACAGCTTAAGCAAAACAGTAGGTGTAGTATCGAGCCGGCAGGATGTGGAATTTGATCTCACAATTAGATCACTTATGGCAGCAGAAGTAGTGAGAAAGCAGAGAGAAAGTTTGTTGAGTTAGCGGAATCAGTTAAAGTTAAATGAACATGTGGAGTATGTAACCAATGAAGTGGTTTTGGTAATGGATGCAGTGATTGACTTCAGTTTATCAGAAAAAAATTGAGAAAAGCTATTTACAAGCCCCACAGAGCCCGAAATAACATATTGCGGTGGGTTAGTGAGTTTGTTAACCATTGCAAAGAGTGATTTGGGCCTGAACTTAGAATTCCTAATGATATAGGCGTAATAAGAGGATCTTGCACCGTTAAGGGCTGTATGGTACTTAAACAAGTGTTCTTTAAAAGCCAAAGAGTACACAATTAGTCCAGTTTTCCTGTATAGTCTTTCTAGGCGGCGGCCCTCAGTTTTCATCGTTCGTAGTGGAGGAGTGAACCGGGTGAGGCACGAGTAGATGGAACCAGTCTAGTTTTAACAGGAGCATGCATTTCAAGTATTTGAGACAAAGCGTTATTGTATATAGAACAGATTTCTGAGGGAGAGTTAGATAGTAGACATTCTGGCAAGGTAGAAGCCCTAATTGAAGCAGAGAAAGAAGATGGATTCACTGAATTGATTTACGATAAATCAACATTTTCTTCAGTGGTGTTATAGATATTGGAAAGCTACAACTAAAGTTTATGAGTTTATGATCTGAGAAAGCAAAATCAGAGCCGTTAACAATGATGTTAGTTAATCCAGATGTACATATGAGATCCAGTATATGACCCCTGGAATGAGTAGCAAAAGTTACATGTGGAGTTAGGTTGAAACAATCCAGTACAGACATCAATTCATTGCATTGTGCAGTGTTTTCATGTATATTAAAATCACCAAGCAGAATAACAGATGAATAACTACCACAGACCAGAGTAAGCAACGCACTAATTTCAGAGAAAAAGTCAGAGGGACATTTTTGAGGTCGATAAATTAATATTACAGCCAATGACGTTTGGCCAGTCATTTTCAACACCAGGTATTCAAATGCTGAAACATCATGAAACTAGATCTTGGAAATTTTAATAGTCTCATGGCAAACTACAGCCAGCCCTCCACCTCTACGATGAAGACGTGGTTGAGAGAAATAGATGTACCCAGGTGTAGTTAGGACGTTCAGGTTGAAAAAGTCATTAGGAACCTGACAGGTTTCCATTAAAAGTAGCATGTCCAAGTTTGTGTCAGTGATTATGTCATTTAGCACCGATGCTTTATCAGTTAAAGAGCGTGTATTCAACAGCGCACATCGCAGGTTTGAAGATGCGCGTCTGCAGGTTCCATGGTCAGGATCAAAACACAGTGATCTTAGATGTTCAAAGTTAATGGATCGATTTTCCAGCTGTGTTCTAACTGGCACACGGGTGTTGGTAAAGATATTATTAGATATTATTAGAAGACGTGTAGTGATAATTCCGAAGTTTCTTCCGCGACCAGTGTATGTAGCGTGGCCGGCGTAATACTCCAAGTTGTTCACACCATTTATAAGTGGCCGGAGCCAATCGGAATGATCCTTTAAATGTTCTTATATGAGCTACAGAAAATTGTAGAGCCATCTTTGGGAAACTAATTTGATTAGCGTCATTTAAAAACAGGACAAACCAAAAAAGACCAACAAACAAGACCTGCAAATAGATTTGTGATGACATGACCAGTGATTTCAAACGCGACCTACACAACAATTTATCGGTTTAGCTACGTTAGCCAGAACCATATCAGACACACTATCCACACAATCCACAGAAGGGTAGGCTACCCAACCATACCAAGGATTGACACCGCATAAAGATAAAAAAGACACAGCCTATGTCACACAAAAGTTAATGTACTGTAATTATGGATTCCCTGAGTGTAGAAAGATGAATCAGATGTCTGCAAACATCAAGCTAACCTGGGAATTCGGAATCAGATAGAATTCAGCAGCTGGAACATTGTTTTGAAGGTCTAAAGTCTGGAAATAGTTAGTGATAGTTGTAGTGACAGATTGTAAACAGTGCTGTTTGCGACAAAGTTAGATTTAGTTTTTGATCGTTTTCACATAACAAATGGATTATAACAACGAAAACAATTTTCCATTTAATTGCTGGGACGCTTGGATGATGAATCAGAGAAAGATAGCTGACTAAGTACATATTTTTTGTCAGACATAGATGTATTGCTTTAGTGTTATTGGACCTCACAGCGGCGTTTGATACGGTAGACCATGTAGTCCTCCTCTCTCACCTGGATCAGTGTGTAGGCATCCGAGGCTTGGCTCTCAAATGGTTTAGCTCCTATTTGACGAATAGGAGCTTCTCTGTCATGATTGGTGACTGCTCCTCGTCAATTGCTCCTATCTCTTGTGGGGTACCCCAGGGTTCAATCCTTGGCCCCATTTTGTTTTCCTTTTATATGTTGCCGTTAGGGGCCATTATACAAAAGCACAGTCTGTCTTTTCACTGTTATGCAGATGATTTGCAAATAAATTTGCCCATGAAAGCGAATGACAATGTCGCAACACACTCCCTGATTAGCTGTATTAATGACATTAAGTCGTGGCTGTCACAAAACTTTCTGTACTTAAATAAGGAAAAAACTGAGTGTATAATTTTCAGTAACTCTGCTACGATAAATTGTCCGTCTTTGAGTCTAGGAGCTTTTGCTTCCTACCTTAAGCCAGCTGTCAAAAACTTGGGGGTTACTTTTGAATGCAACATGAATTTTGATAAGCAAATTAGCAATGTTGTTAGAATGAGCTTTTTCCAGCTCCGTCTCCTGGCTAAAGATAAGCCATTCCTTAACAGGCATGATTTAGGAAAGTGGATTCATGCTTTTATTAGTTCAAGGCTGGATTATTGTAATGCTCTTTATGTTGGTTTGAATCAAAAATCCATCTCTCGCCTTCAACTTGTGCAAAATGCTGCTGCTCGGTTTTTAACAAACACATCTAGACGTGCACACATCACTCCCATTCTTTACACTCTTCATTGGCTCCCTGTGCGCTTTAGAATAGACTTTCAGATTTTATTGTTTGTTTTTAAGGCCCTTCATGGCCTGGCCCCAGAGTATTTATCGGAGATTTTAACCTTGCGTGAACACAGCCGGGCCTTGCGTTCTTCCAATCAATTAGTTTTAGAAGTCCCAAGGTCAAAGTACAAACGGTGGTGTGATCGGGCTTTTGCGGTTGCTGCCCCGAGACTCTGGTATAAGTTATTCCCTGATATTCGCTTAATTACAGAAGTTGCTCTTTTTAAGTCTGAACTCAAAACCTACCTGTTTAGAATGGCTTTTAATACACAGTAGTGGTGTGACAATTACCTTTTACTGTTGTCTATGTATGTTTCTACTGTTTTATTGTATGATATGTTGTTCTATTTTTAGTTTCTGCTGTGAAGCACTTTGGATACCTGCCGGTTATTGTAAAGCGCTATACAAATAAATTTTGATTGATTGATTGATTGATATTAGCTGAATCCCAATAACAAATGGGTTTGTTTACATTGCACTCACATCACATGATAACGTGACTTTTTTTCTTGTCATAGCTGTTGTAAATAGGATATGTTAGCTAAATTCGTGAGATTCTAAGATTTCTTTACATGTCAGACATGTATATGCAGAGTAGAATCTGCACTTGTGAGCAGTGATTCTAATCCACTTTTTTGGGGCCGAAACATTCTGCGGGCGGGATACTGATCCCTAAGAGGAAAAAGGTCATGTTGGAGGTTAACCACTGTCGATTAATGGGTACATAAAGCAAACAAAAAAATGTCTCCAAATGGTGTTTTTGGTTTTTTTTGGTATTAGAGTTATTTTTTTACTGCAATTCGGTGATGACGTACAGTAACTTTGGAGAACTATGGAGACTGACTGGGATGAGGAAGAGGTGGCAAGAACCACTAATAACATGTATGATGGCCCGCAGCCATATAATTTTGAACCTGTCAGACGTGAGAGGGTGAGCTGTCAGCCGAGAACTGATGGCCGTCAAAGCCAATTAAATGCATGGTTCAAGGAGAATGAGTGGAGAGTTGGTGAAGTGTCCTGGTGTGTTGCTATCATTTAGCAATGCAGCAACGAGCGGTGGAGCTAGGTTACGAACAGTAGTGCATACAATAACGACACATGTTTTTTTACTTTCAGCTAATACCACAGAGTGAAAGTCAACATTTTCTTTATATCTAGTGACAGTGATCATGTCGTTAGTTCAGATAAGTACCAGTAAACTTATCTAGATGTAGAAATAGAAGTCATCATGCTAGCTATGGGCTAAATTATCTAGATGTAGAAATAGAAGGCATCATGCTAGCTATGGGCTAACTTATCTAGCTCTAGAAATAGAAGGCATCATGCTAGCTATGGGCTAACTTATCTAGCTCTAGAAATAGAAGGCATCATGCTAGCTTTGGGCTAACTTATCTAGATGTAGAAATAGAAGGCATCATGCTAGCTATGGAAACTGCAGTGGAGAGCTTGTGCTGGTGGGTAGTGAGTGCGTTTTGGTTGCTGGTCGAAGAGCTCATTCCGCAACCAGCAGATGTGACGTGCCTCACACAGCATTCAGGATTTGAAGCATGCTGCCTGAATCCTTTTGTGCTGAAGACAGCATACAGTACACACATTTCAGGCAGGATCATGGTCCCCTTCAAGCCAGCACGCATGAGTGTGGTAATTGTTTATGTTTACTTTACCATTATTTTTACACTGAGTCTTATGAACCAATATAATATAACATATTAACATAAATAATATAATATATATTATTATAATTATAATCTGCGCTATCTATCTCTGAACACTCTTACTTGTCTCTCGTTACACATTCTCTCGTCACTCTCTCTCATCTCTCTCAAGGGTCTTAAGACGAGCTTTGGTCTGTCGTCTCCCCAAAGTTACGTAATGCAATGCATTGTGGGGGAAAGGAGAATCAAACCGCTGTAAAATAGTCCCTACTTTTTTGTATTATATTCTGTTTTGTGATAACCAACAATATCAAATACAATGGATAACAGTTTAAATGTTTTTTACCAACAAGCAAATTGTTTAAATTCTCTGGAAAATGAACCCTGCAACACGGCCTTTAATACCATGGCACTATTTGTAAGAGTAGGGGTGTTAACCCTGGTGTCCTGGACAAATTTCCATTTTGGCCATCACACCATGATGGCAACCTAATCATCCCCAGCCTTCACCTGACACTTTCATCCCCTTCCTTACCTCGACTTCTCCCCAGGCCGTTGCTGTAAATGAGAACCTTATCTAAGTCAACTTGCTTGGTAGAATAAAGGCGAAACTAAATTCCTCAAGGCAAATAGGCTCAAGTGAAGATCTGAAGTTTGTGCTCAACCAGCATGATTCCTCTAGCAGTTGTGTTTGCTACAAGGACCAGGCTGAAGCTGTTAAATCCCTGGCAACCAGTGGAGCACCAGGTAAGTAGAACTTGAGTTTGATCATAATCACCACTCCAGCCAGTCAACATTTGCGATATTTTATCCATGAGTGGATTTGTATACATTTAAATTTTTTTGTGCTGCACAAAAAGTATTTAAGTACTATAGTATTTAAATTATTTATTGGGTGTACTTGGGATAAAAATATTTTTTATGACTGGGGCAGTTCCACTTCTTTTGCAATGTTTGCATAGATTTGTACTGGGCTTAGATATTGCAACTAGTAGTACCGGTAGTACTACAAAAGCATAATTTTCACAATACCTGAAATGACAAAAAGTAAAGTTTGCACATGAATGGTGATTACAAAAAAAACATTTCAGCTTAAAAATATTTCAGACCGGCGAAGGACATTCTAATTGCATCCTGTATCCTGGCACCCATGGTATGGAGTTGGAAATCACGCTCAAGTGGGCTTTATGCACAAAGCCATCTCCTCTGCAGTGTCTGGCTGGTCTTGTGTTTGTGCCAACCACTGTGCGGGACAGACTTGTAGTCAGAAGGTTGCCGGTTCGATTCCCGGCCAAAATGTTGTTGTGTCCTTGGGCGAGGCACTTCACCCTAATTGCTCCCAGGTCGTTGCTGTAAATAAGAAATTGTTTTAAGTCTACTTATCTGCAATAATAATGGTAAAATTTAAATAAAAAATTAAATGGTAAGCGAACAATCACTTCTCATATTCAATGTGTTGGATGCAGGAGCAATGGTCAGGAGAGTAAAAACCAGTGACTTTGACGAGAGCTAAATTGTTATGGCCAGACGACTCTGTTTGTGGGCTGCTTCTGGTCAGCAGTGGTGAGTACCTACAGAAAGTGGTCTGAGGAGGGACAAACCACAAACTGGAGACAGGGTGTTAGATGCCCAAGGCTCATCAATGCATAAGAGTGTCTTAGTTACATTGAAAAATAGAATAATTGAAATTGTTTCAGTCACCCTGATATTAACTTAGTTGTTCATTTTAGTTATGTTCTGAGTGCAAACAGCTGCAAGTCATATCCTATTTGAAATAGTTATTAAATAAAGAAAACACTGTCCCCAGTCCCTGGGCAGCGCCAGTAGTTCTGGTCTGCAAGAAGGATGGTTCCAGCCGTTTCTGTTTGGATTACAGGAAGCCCATTGCTGTGACCGTTAAGAACTCTCACCCTCTGCTGAGAGGCGAGGATGCCTTGGATGCACTGTCAGGTTCTGCCTGGTTTTCCAAAATGCACATCCAGCATGGGTACTGGCAACATTTACAAGCAATAGTGTGAGTCACGACTGATGCATGCATGGATTCTCTGTCAACTAAATACAACCCTCAGGCCACCGGGAAATGTCTTGGTGCTCCTGACGACCAGTCCACCACTGCTCAACCGCAAGGACTGGTGGCCTACACAAAAAAAAGGTTCTAGCATGCCATTCATTGGATCTGAGGGTTCCAGGTGAAACCATGAACAGGTAAAGAACCATTCAGGTACACAGAAGGTTCTTAAAGTGAAAGCAATTGTTCTTCAAAGGTTAAAGCATTGCCTAACCTATTAAAGCATGATTAGCTCTCCATGTTACCTCAGACATTGTTGATTTCATTCATCCATGTTGTAGCCATGGGTCTGCTGAGTCCAAAACCATAAGGCACTTCACTGTAGGTCAAAATATGACCTTTCTAGAGGCCAAAACGTCAACTGTGTGCCAGGCGGACTAAAGCCCCCCAAGACCCTGGATGGTTAAAGCATGATTAGCTCTCCATGTTACCTCAGACAATGTGATCTGTGTGGTACAGTGGTTAGTACACTAAGCTTTTATTCCAGAGGCCTGGGTTCAATACCACATGTTCACATTTAAATTTGATCTTCATTTGCAAATATTGCAGAAAATGTAGCTACATCTCCTTTGAGTAAATACAGTAGGTGATTTCACATTACACGTTCAGACTGACAGGTGTACAGTATCTCTTGATTGATTAATTAAGCAATGACAGTTTGTAGCTTTCAATTCCCCAAAAGTTGTTAAATGGCTACTTCTTTCTGATGGTTCCAGGGAGAACTATTTAAATGTTTTTTTTCATACAGTAACAAGAATGGTTCTTTAAAAAGTAATATTGGTGTGTCAAGATGTGTACCCTTCAAAGACTGAGTGTAGCTCCCTTGGTAGTAGCATGAGGAAGGTTGTATAGGATCAGATGGTAGGCAAAGTGAAAGGGCAATAACAATGAAATACAGTAGGTAATGTATCACTTGAGCATAACTATGCAAATTATGTTGTGCAAATAACTTCAAAGGAATAACTGATCCCGTTTGAAAGAATGGAGCAACCTTTGATTGTGAGCCTCATTGTGACGTGTTCCCCTACTGTGAACTAAAGAAATTCAGCCACCAAAAACTATTCAATCACAAACAGTATCTCACAAAAGTGAGGACACTACTCAGATTTTTGTAAATATATGATTATAATTTTTAAGTGACAACACTGAAGAAATGACACTTTGCTACAATGTAAAGTAGTGAGTGTGATGTCACATGAAAAGTTATAATCATATATTTACAAAAATTTAAGGGGTGTACTCTTGTGAGATACTGTACATATTTCATGTAAGTGGCCTGATAATTCCTTGCTGTCGCTAAAAATTTATTATTTTCTGTAAAAGTGTTTAATGTGTGGAAAATATATGCTTCCACATGCATCATCTATGGTTAGTAAAGTTAGCATTCAGATAATACATGTAATATTGTCTCATGGCCGGAATGAAACAACCATCTTTCAACAACCTTAAATAATTGTATCCCTGTTCACCACATAGTTTAGCTGGTTACTTGGGCCTACATCTGTCTAGAACAGGGGTATTCAACTCTTACCCTGTAACTAAATAATTGTATCTCTGTTCAGCACATAGTTTAGCTGGTTACTTGGG
>JACXGM010016596.1:0-14778 GCA_016801145.1 Umbra pygmaea | reverse complement strand
ATTTTACGAAATCATAAATAAGTCAGTTTACCTTAACCTCGCTAACCTAGCATACTATCCCTGAACTGAACGTTCCCCAATTACTTTAAATTGCTGGAAGTGTTCCTGTAGAACGGAGATCCAATACGTAAAAAACTCACATTTTGATTGGCCATATCGTAAGTCTGCCTACGTAATGTGATGCAATTTCCAGTACAGTTACCCACGTCTTGCAATGAGAATACGTTGTCTCCAGACAACTTTCACATAGAAATGTTGGTATGCGTGGACAAACTACATCAACATGACCAGCACGTTCATATGAAAGGTGCTGGAAGGATTTTAACTCCTGTGTGCTGTAGCTAGCCAATTACATGTTAGCACAGCATGGCTCCTCCTACGGAACAATCGCAAACGATATTGGACTTTGTTGATATTCAGTGGAATGTTTTTGAATTCTCTGCAATTGTCACATCGAAACAACAGGGATGAGCAAACAAAAATAATTTTATTTAAAATTATTAAGACTCCCTGCCTGGCCGACACCCTTGCAAAGCTTCAGGGGATCTTTAGGAAATGTGAGCTAGATACATAGGTTACAACAAAAAATAATGTATACGGCAGGAGCCTTCTTCGTTTTGGTAAAGATCTCATATAAATTCAGCTTACATGTTCTCCACATTGAGTGCATTAGTCTGTAATTGTTTCTAGTTCATTTGCATGCTGGCTTCACAACACAGGCATCCATGTAAGTGGAGAGTAAAGTATATCCCATCTCACCATAATAACAATAATAACAGGGCATAGGGGGACTTCAGTAGAGTCAATGCATCGTGACGTGATTGGCTGTATTGCCCCTCAAGTAAACTTATTACGAGCTTATTTACAGTGAATAGCATAGTTATAAAAATATATGCAAAAATAGGGGCCATGGAAGACCCTGCCTGTGCAATGCATACTGGGGGATCCTGCCTCAACGGGAAACACTGCTCTGGGTTGAACACTTCATTACTCACTACACAAACACTCAGGGGGAAGCTGCTTCCTTCTGACGCAATCACATAAACCCAGTAATGGTGCCTCTCGATACGTCTCCCAGCAGTGCTGCACCCGTGTGTCCCATCTGTCTCTCCCCGCAAGCCAAACTATTATTCTGTTAGGTGTGAAAAAAACAACACACCATCCACGGTCGCTAGCTATCAGCATCGCTGCATCACTGCTAGTAAATATTGCCTGTATCTCTTGGATACGCTTGCAGGGGGCCACACGCTTTCTCAAGGCCCCGAGGGAGTCACAGAGAAACTTACTAGAAAACAAACTTTCCACTTAGTCGCTGAGAAGAATAAAAAAACACATGTGAGAAAGGTGGATGAATAATGCAATAGAAAAGAGAGAGAGAGGAGATACAGGCGAGCACACAGCGTGTGGGAGGGAGAAAGAGAAAAGAGGAGAGATAGAGCGAGAGAGCAACATCTGAAACAGCAGGAGTGATGAGCAGATGCCCTTCGGGGGATTTCACAATTTGTTCTGTGTTAATAAACAAGGTTGCCTGAAAGGAAGAGGTTTCAAAGCCTCTCCTTCCATCACTCAACCCTGAAAACAGAGTTCAATCAAAAGTGTGCGAGGGAGCTGAAAGAGAAACAGGGAGAGGGTGAGATAGTCAGACCAACAGATTGATAGAGAGATGAAGAGAGAAAGATAAACAGAGTCAAATAGAGACAGACAGATAGAGATAGAAATACAGACCTCCCCAAAAAACACTTGCATAGCTATGAGAGCCAGGCACTTGCTAGCGGCTTCCTTCTACCTAACAGAAGGAAAAGCCCAAACTGACAGTCCTTCAAACCTTAAATCACTGTGGAAAACAGCAGGGGTGGACAGATAACAGAATGACGCCGATGAAAAGAGGGGAGTGAGGAAGATAAGATGAAAGACAATATAGATGTGAGTAAACAACAGGAAAGAAGGGATTAGCGGTAGGGGCATATAGAAGAGGCAGTGGACCTATGGACCAATACAGTATCAATGTGACATCAACTCCAATAGCTGTTTAAAACACTGTTGCTGTCTTCTTGGAGAAGGACTAGATAATTCTCAGCCCCTCCTAATCCCCGGGGGTCTGTCTGTGTTTGTGATGTGTAACCGTGTTTTGTCTGCCAGCCATTCAACTGTGTCCATTAGCTCGTCTCCACACAGAGAGAGGCTGTTTGAAGACCAGGTCTGTGTTTACATCGGCTTCTTTCAAGAAACAGGTTCAAAGCTAGGAATTTACAACAACGGCTGACTGGCTGACCTGATGGCTGGCTGTTTATCTGGCTGCTTTTGGGTTGTACGTGGATGTCACCTGTTAGACAATGATTGCTTCTTTGGGAATTTGGGAGACATTGGGAGATTACTGTTTATTCATTGTCATGTGTAGTAATACACTTTTAGATATGATAACATTAAATCTGTACAATTTTATGACAGAGTTTATATAATTGTTTCAATGTGGACTAATGTAAGCACAGATTTTCACTTTAGGTAAGATAATGGCAAATCTTTTTTTGCAGGATTTTCCCCCGATTCTTCTCCCTTTCCAATTTATCATGTCCAATTCCCCTTTAATCCTTGTGTAATCCAGCAATTGCGGGATGGTTGAAGATCAATCACATGCTTCCTCCAAGCAAATGTCGCCAAGACGTCCGATTCTTATCACACTGCTCGTTTAAAATGGAAGCCTTAAGTTGTTCGCCAACTATACAATTGTGATTGAATTCACAAGGAACACAAACTGCCTTGTAAATTGATTTAGAGAGCAATGTTAGATGTCTGAACATTTAACCATCTACTGTACCATCTACCATCTACTGTACCATCTACTGTAACAATTCATGCTGCCACTACCAGGCATAATAGAAAACCTGATCATTGCCGTTGATTTTAGCTAGTGCTAACTATATGGCTGAAGATCTAGTGGAGGTTAAACATGTATACATTTCTTAAAATGTTGAATGTTCCAAGATTACCTTTTAAAATATGGAACCACATACACTCACACTGCAAAAACATTAAACCCTTCTGGTATGATGATTATGACTAGACATTTTCCAGAAGGACCCTTGATGAGAACTCAAACCGCTCTTTAACAAGGATATCTGGTGTCATGATCCCCTCCTATCGTACCGCTTAAAGGGTTAGGGTTAGTTGGTTAGGAATTTCTCATCTTCACTCCTCCCCTTACAAAACTAGTCAGCACTGTCTGAATCCCAAAGGGCATCCTATTTACTTCTTAACGTTTTCCTTTTGACCAGGGTCGATAGAACACTGTTAAACTTTAGTGCACCATTTGGAAAGGGCAATGAGACGTTCTTGCATGCAGAAACTTAGCATAATCTCACAACATTTATGTGAGACATCTTCTAGGCATAAATCAAAGACAACAGCTTCCTGGATGAACGACAAGGACAACTGATAACTGTGTGAAAAGCACCGTACTCTGATGTTGAATATCTCTACAGCATTCCTGTCAACACACATAATGCAGAGAAAGCCTATTTCCCATCCTCTCCTCTGTGATTGTTAGCTCCTATCAGCATGCAGCAGGAGTCAAGGCCACCTGGTTAGCTATTGGAGGAAAGCCAGCTGCAGATCTGGCTCTAAGGAGCAATGTACGCCTCCCTCTGCTTTCCTCCACAGAAACTGTCAGTGTCAGCTGTGAATTAACACATTGCCAATATCAGCTACTCCAACACGTTTGCTGTAAATAGAAGCAACACCTCGTCAGCCTCAGAAAAACTAGATCCATGTTCCGCAAAATGTATGGAAGCATCCAGAAAAACTTACTGTTGTTAAGTGTGTAGAGGCAAGTGCAGGCCTGAGGTTTAAGACGATCTGATCAGTAAAAACAAACAGACTTCAAAGTTAAGAGACAAAAGAAAGGAAAAAGATTACTCTGAAAGATATATACACTGACACTGTCACACTGCGCCATCAGAGTGGAGAGAAATCAGCAAAAAGACAGACAGTGAGAGAGAGAAGAAAAGGGCAGAGAAACAGAGCACGGGAGGAAAGTGCATATTTTCAGAAGACAATCACTCAAAGAAAGAACAATAGGAAGACAATAACTGGAGGGGACAGAGAGGAACAATTCATGTCAATGTACTTCTAAGTGGTGGACTAAATACTGTGGTCTGACAAATTACCTGTTATCAAAAACCCACTAACAATGAATTCTCAGCTGACTTAATGTGCTATATACCATTTAGATGAGATTACCTGCAATTGTCAGTTTTTAATCACCCTACGGTTATGAAAAGCATTCAATTCAACCAGGTAAAATACATTTTTTGTGGAATGTACAAAAACCAAATATATTTCAATCTGTACGTCTATGCCTCCCTTTGGGTAATTATTCTCCACAGAGTTTTTGTTCTGTGTATCAACAGGCCGACACATTGAATCTAGCTGAGGAGAAGCTATGGATAGCAGTAAAAATCATCTCAAAACATGACCCTGTGTCCCAGCAACTACTGAGGCTTTGCTGAGTCAGCAAAGACACAGGTATGTGGACTTACAGTGCCTTGCGAAAGTATTCGGCCCCCTTGAACTTTTCGACCTTTTGCCACATTTCAGGCTTTAAACATCAAGATATGAAACTGTAATTATTTTTGAAGAATCAACAACAAGTGGGACAAAATCATGAAGTGGAATGAAATTTATTGGATATTTCAAACTTTTTTAACAAATAAAAAACTGAAAAATTGGGCGTGAAAAGTTAATACTTTGTAGCACCACCTTTTGCTGCAATTACAGCTGTAAGTCGCTTGGGGTATGTCTCTATCAGTTTTGCACATAGAGAGACTGAAATTTTGAGCTCAGTCGAGCTCAGTGAGGTTGGATGGAGAGAGTTTAAGAACAGAAGTTTTCAGTTCTTTCCACAGATTCTCGATTGGATTCAGGTCTGGACTTTGACTTGGCCATTCTAACACCTTGATATGTTTATTTGTGAACCATTCCATTGTAGATTTGCTTTATGTTTTGGATCATTGTCTTGTTGGAAGTCCCAGTCTTAGGTCTTTTGCAGACTCCATCAGGTTTTCTTCCAGAATGGTCCTGTATTTGTTTCCATCCATCTTCCCATCAATTTAAGCCATCTTCCCTGTCCCTGCTAAAGAGAAGCAGGCCCAAACCATGATGCTGCCACCACCATGTTTGACAGTGTGGATGGTGTGCTCAGGGTGATGAGCTGTGTTGCTTTTATGCCAAACATAACGTTTTGCATTGTTGCCAAAAAGTTTGAGGTGGCTTGTGGCAAACTTTAAACAACACTTTTTATGGATATCTTTCAAAAATGGCTTTCTTCTTGCCACTCTTCCATAAAGGTCAGATTTGTGCAGTATACAACTGATTGTTGTCCTATGGACAGACTCGCCCACCTCAGCTGTAGATCTCTGCAGTTCATCCAGAGTGATCATGGGCCTCTTGGCTGCATCTCTGATCAGTCTTCTCCTTGTATGAGCTGAAAGTTTAGAGGGACGGCCGGATCTTGGTAGATTTGCAGTGGTATCAGACCCTCTTTCCATTTCAATATTATCGCTTGCACAGTGCTCTTTGGGATGTTTAAAGCTTTGGAAATCTTTCTGTATCCAAATCCAAAGTCAAAGTCAAAGTTGTTTATTGACTTTGACTTTTGAAATCCGGCTTTAAACTTCTCCACAACAGTATCTCGGACCTTCCTGGTGTGTTCCTTGTTCTTCATGATGCTTTCTGTGCTTTCAATGGACCTCTGAGACTATCACAGAGCAGGTGCATTTATACGGAGACTTGAGTACACACAGGTAGATTCTATTATATTAGTCATTTAGGTCAACATTGGATCATTCAGAGATCCTCACTGAACTTCTGGAGAGAGTTTCCTGCACTGAAAGTAAAGGGGCTGAATAATTATGCTCGCCCAATTTGTCCGTTTTTTATTTCTTAAAAAAGTTTGAAATATCCAATAAATTTCGTTCCACTTCATGAATGTGTCCCACTTGTTGTTGCTTCTTCACAAAAAAATACAATTTTATATCTTTATGTTTGATGCCTGAAATGTGGCAAAAGGTTGAAATGTTCAAGGGTGCCGAATACTTTCGCAAGGCACTGTATCTAAGAGGATGAGTCACTATAGTGCAATACCTTTAGAACAGGACCCTTGTAGCTTTGGACAAAACTGGTGTACTATAGCGGGAATATTGTGCCATTTGGGACTGGCTGAAAGATCTCATGATGACAGTCAACATTCAAAATAGATTAGAGAATGCTTAGTGTTTGAAATTATCCATCATCCATCTATCAAGCTAAACATGCAAGCCTGAAATTTCCAGGACACAGAGAGAACCCATTCATTATGCTGGACTGAGGCTCAGAACTTTCCGCCTGTTGCGGATGGGTTCAAGCTGTGTTCGTTCGAAAAAGCTATGCTTACCCTGAGGGCCATTTGCATACAAAGTGTAGTGAAGACAAAACACGTTTCACTCTAATTGCCCCGTTCAATTGCTACTGGGGTTAATCCAAACCACAGGGATTCCACAGCATCTCTTTCAGACATCTATGTACCCCCACAGCCCCTGGAGCTCCTTAAGACTTACTTTCAATTTGCTGCCCCCTCTCGCTCCATCAATCACACACAGCCTCCGCCTCCCAAGGCTGAGGACCATTCATTCACACTTCCTCAAAAGTGTCCAAAACTTTGAAAACAACCCAATCCAATGTTTTCAAATGATGGGAAGTGCACAAGTGTGCGGGATTGGGGCGCACCCTCAGCTCCCCCCTACGTGCTCTGTTGGGGGCTGGAGGAACTGTTTCCTTTTCTCTGACAATGTCAGTGAGCAATAAGAGTGGAGGAGTACAACCAATCATTGTTTCACAAAAGGAACGTATGGAAACTGACAAAAAAAGAACAAAAATGCTATCATATTCCGTCAAAATCTGGACATTTTCCAGACCCACTTTATTCCTTTTGACTCCAACAGCATGTGGCACGCAGATTCCCTGCTCTCTGAGAGTGGCAAGTAGCAAGGACATCATAAGTCATGAAGTAGGAAATAAAACAGTGACTTATTGCGATAAACAGGGGAGAGGTTTGGAATGGGAAAACATTTCCCACGGCTTTTCGGAGTTCCCTCCTCCTGTGCTATCCTCCCTCCTCCTCTGGTATGAGTAAGCGTGTAGCCTCCAATTGTCCGGCAGCTTCTGTCTTTCTGCTCTGTGTGAAAGCATGTCTTTTTTCTGTAAAAGCGTGGCCAACTGGCTATATTTGTGGCTGGAGTCCCCGCTGTGAAGGACCCCTCCCCTAGATAAGATTACTAGAATAGGCACCTCCATTCAAGTCAACGGTTGGGGACAGCTGGGCCGACGGCCGTGCTGAGTGGTCCAGTGGTTCTATGTCTATGGCCCGTCTATCTGTGTGGGTCCAGACCATAGGGGGGAGGTGACTGCTACATCACTCCTCTGTGTTGGACCAACAGTGATGGGATGTGGGCAGCAGGGCTCAATGCCACAGCGGGGAACTGGGGGCCTGGGCCGACCCACCCAGCCGAGCCATTTCCCGACCCCCTTTTCCCTGCTTATCCTCTCGTCAGACAACTGACTGATGGTCTATATAGGAGGCTATTGGTGAGAAGCAGTCAACCCAAGCATACTATTTCCTTCTCTCTCCCCCTCACATCTTCCCATAAAAGCAAAGCTGGAGAAACAAACCGTGAAAGTAAGAGGAAGGTTGACCATTTTGTTAAGATAAACATTTGTAGGTTTAGCTCAAGCACGGGGATGCCAGATATTATATTTGAGCCTTTAAGTGCACATTGATTTGAAAGTGACATGTGTCTTCCGTTATTCAACGTAAGCCAGAGGTGAATGTGTCTCAGTCAGTCCTGAGAGTGTCTGTCCTTCACTAGTCCTGACATATACTAATCATGAAGAGTTCATTCTTGTGGTCTGTCCAGTAACCTCAGACAACCTGTGGAGCCTTGGTTGGAATGGAGGATGGGGACTGAATGGACTCACTGGGCTTACTCAAGCTAAGGTGTTTTAATGGACCCCTAATGCTATGTGGCTTAGTTGGTAGAGGAAGTTGATTGCAGCGTCAAGTTTGTGGGTTTGATACACAAACGGGACCAGAACTGTATAAAATAAAACTATGGAAATATATTCAGTCGTTTCTGTAAGTTACTTTGGATAAAGACTAAATGACTGCAATCTAACTGGACAACCACTCGAGGGAATTGGCTACAGGATTCGTTCATTAAAGCCTATGGGCAAAACTAGGGTTTTATCAACAAACATACACAACTTTTTGTGACTGAAGCATTCAGCTAATATAATGAGTCAAGTTGCTATGTTTACCACCAATGAATTCACAACACAGGCAGTTGCTCAGTTGCCATACAGACCAATACAGTCTTACAAAAGTGATCTATGCCAGTAGATTCCAGCTCCTGTATTATCAACAAGAGATAATATATTACACCAGGATGTTTGAATGACAGATTGACATTTGAAATGAGATAGTTATGAAAACAAACTCTTAAGGAAGAAACTGTCAGTTCTTCCCTTTTCTCAGTCAGTGAAGATGTACAAAAGCTCCCCTCTGCCCTTAACAGAGCAGTGGTCATCCACAAAATAAGTGTCCTCAACCTGACCGGAAATTCTCAGAGTGGCTTATCCCACAAGTCCTTTGAACATTGCCCTGTTCAACTCCTCCATTGTGGGGTTATGAAGACAGCTTTATGAAGACAGCTTTGAACTACTACCGTTAAGAAGCTTTTGGCATTGACTGCTAATCTCTGTGGCTGAAGTCAATTTAGATACATCCTCACAAGATCCTGCAGTGGTATATTGTTATTAATGTGGCTTTTCTGCTTTTTTCAGTCTTGAATACTAAAATAAAAAACCGGACACATTTCTAAATAAATAGTTAATCAGCGTCAGGCTAAATATTATGTTATATTGTTAACAATAGCATTTTTATTTACAACAACAGCTGTGATGCATGTTTAAACAAGTTGCAGACAGTTAACAAACAGTGAGATCCACCTAAATATCATGTTACTTTAAAATCAATCTACCTAAAATATTAATATATTGTTGCCCACTGAGATAACTGTCCATTATATATTGTGTCATTTTGAGGGCTGATAAAAGCTTCCATTCAGACTGCCGGCATGGGTAAAGCTTTGTTATCATAAAGGCAATTACAGCTGCTGACGTAATACCTGGGAATGGGAGCACTCAAAAATGAAATTACAATGCTTTGGGTTGCTTAAATTTGATGTAATTTATTAGCCTAGTGACTGCTGGCAGTATAGCATGTGATGTTTGTGTCTCTATAGTCTAGAATGAAAGCTCTAGAATGCTAGTCTCAACAGAAAATGAGTGTTTATCTGAAATGAAGCTCTTAAATGCTGTTTTTAAATCTGTTATCCTCATCTGAAAACTGGAAGAAGTTGTCAACTGGAACAGAACACTAGAATGTTGGTGTGAAACCTAGAAGGAATTGTAAAATCTAATGGAAGCTCTGTTTTGTTTTTAGCTCTAGCAGGAAATGAACAGCTAAATACAACATCTAGAATAGAAATGTAATTTTGTACATTGGATCTTTTTCATTTACCCTGTCTTTTTCACAATATTGGCCAGAGGAATTGCAAGGACATTTCTTTATTCCAGGAATTTTGAGTGACAGTAGGATAAACCTGCAGTGATCAATACTGTTGTTGGGTCAACAAACCTTGCTGCCTTACAAAATCACTGCCAATGCTATTGCAATGTTTGCGCAGGGTTTAGTTGAGAAAAATGGCATTGAAATGTTTTAACTGTGCTCAGAATGCAAGTTGCACTTCAAAACAATAGCCTGCAATCTACTTGAGATCACACCTTGCTTTCACGACAGTTCAGTTTCTATATGACTCATTCGAGGTGTACAGGCAAATTGACTGTTTTATTATGCCAAAGTCATGGACTAGTCAGCTGTTTCCGAGTGACATTCCTCAACTCACATTTAGACTTTATTGTAGCTTTATTATCATATTTCCTGGACAATGAAAATGTGTTTTGTTTTCACTTGAAAAGCAACAGGAGGAATACATTTAAAAGATCTTTACATTTCCACATTCAGCTACCTACCACAAAATATAATGTGGGCATAATGTAATTTAATTTCAAGTAGTATCTTTGCAATTAATTCTAAATACATTGTTGAAATATTCTGGAGATTTTTATTCGTTCTTGAAATTACATTGTTTTTAAGGCAGCCATTACTAATGAGTACAGAACGTCATCTACTGTGTCCTTTTGTACTGTGTGTAAATGTATGTGTGCACTTTTTAGTTACTTCGTGGACACTTAAAAACTACCAACATGAGGCCCGTATCAAAAAGAAGAAACTATTTCTGGTTTACGGTTTATGTTTATAGGCAACAATTAACAACTTGGTTTAGGTTTAGCTGTAAGGTTTATGTTTATGAGGTTAAGTTAAGATAAAGGTTATGGTGATGGTTAGGATTAGGTAAAAAATAGGGTGTTTGTGAGTATACATTTTTACAAATAAAAATGTCCTTGCTAATACAAAGATACCTAAACGTGTGTGTGTGTCCGTGCGTGCGTGCGTGCGTGTGTGCATGTGTGTATGTGCGTGCGTGCGTGTGTGTATGTGCATGTGTGTATATTTTTGTGAATGTTTGGACTTCGGAGGGGCAAATGAATCTGGCAATTGCATTAAATCCACACAATGTCCATATGCCCATCTAGTCATATTCCAAGTTCTTGTTACAGGTAAATGAGTCGGAGTTGTTATGTAAATAAAAACATAAATGACATACGAACATACAAACACTGTTTTTAAGATATATCTTCTTTTCTGTTGCAACCTTGAGCTTTTGTTTGATGTTCTTTGTGACTTTTTAAATGAAACAGTACTTATCAGAAACAAACCATCGGTACATCTCTTTGTAAACGCCCACTATCCCACATCTGAAAATAATAACCTTTACACTAATAAAAAAAAAGTTATTTATTTGTCCCGATAGGGGAACCATTTATGGTTCCAATAAGTATCCATTTTGGTTCCAGTTAGAACCATACAAATAGAACCATACATATAGAACCTTTTCCCCTGAGGATTCTAAATGGATCTCAAAAGGATTCTATGTCAACAAAAAAGGTTCTCATTTAAACCTAAAAAGTTTATTATAGGAACCTAGAAGAAAAGGGATCTATAAGGACAAATGAAGAACCGTTTTGGACTGATAAATTACCAAGAACAAATATATGTAATAGCTATTAGACATTATGGCCAACGTTTAAAATTATTTAATTCAATAATTCGATAAACATTTTCTACTATTGTAATCAAGGCTAGAGCCTAAACGTGTCTACTGATTGCTCACCTGTACCACTCCAGTCCCTTGTCATAGTTGCGATCGAAGAAGTGCGGCTCGGCTCCAACGGCTCTGATATCTGGATGCACGCGGAGGAACTCCAACAAAGCTCGCGTGCCTCCCTTCTTTACCCCAATAATAATCGCCTGGGGCAACTTCTTACTCTCCCCTTGCGCCGACTCGTTGAATGGACTTGAACCGACATTATCATCCAACGTCCTCTGTTCACTCTTTATCTCATCCCAATCTTCACCTCCTCTGTTTTCTAAATCATTGTCGTTGTTTAATAGGTCCCTGGATGATATCCCGAATAACGGATCAAAAAGATCTTCCTGAGTCTCAGATTCTATATTTACTTCGTTCTGCAATCGGTGTTCAGTTCTGTTGTCCACATCAACATGTTGAGAGTGTTTACTGTTGGCTGAACTGACCATCATTCTTGGCATAGTTGAACAGTATCCGACACAACAGTATATCATGTAAACCCACAGAGAAAGCATTATGCAGAAAACAAATAGTTTATTCTTTACGGGGGATGTTGAGACAACATGTAGGTTTTGATATATTGGACTATATTCCATAGGTCCGTCGGGCGAGAGTCATAATCCAAACATACATATTGGCATAAGTTATTTGCTTCTCTTCCAACGCAAAGACAAAACGGACATAATTTCACAACTTGTCTATATGCATATATCCGATTTACTGTTCATTGATGTTAAATAGATCATTCCAAAATAGTTCATAATAAATTAAAAGTGCAATGATAAAATAGCTACCCCCGTCAGGTAAGTGTCCGCGCACTGTGCGTCCATGAAAATGAACGACATGGAGCGTACTAAGGATAGATGGGTAGTAGACCTAATTCATCTCCTTTAGACTTGGAGGCGGATGACAGACAATCGAGCCGGCCAATCCTAGCAGACTAAAAAGATAATTGATCATTAACCTAACAGGCGATAGCGTTTAATCTGTTTTTTTCCAATTTACTGTTGCCTATAAGCCCCTGCCCCTGCCCCTGGAACATAGGGCAAACCTTGCCCAAGTGGTTTTCTACATAATATGAAAACTTGTTTTAAGAAAGTGTAAAACAAGTAATATAATAATAATAATATAATAATACTGTAATATATGTAAACAACAATACACATTTAAACAGCTCAATTTAAAACATTTATTAAGCAAAACTAAATTAAAAAAGCACCGAAATTTGCTTTGTTTACTGCTAATCCTTCTTATCGTGTTTCAGTGGTAGAACAAATATTTTGATAGCGTTTTAAAATTGTTTTATACACTCAAAGCATATGGCCATCATTGCATGGTCAAATAGGATACATCTGTTTACTGCCATTGGAATTAGCATCAGAATATATTCGATTCGACAAGTAAGGACTTTTCTGCGTAATCAGACAAAAGACAATTGATTTGCACAGCGAGCAGCACGAGCACGAGGATCTGAAAGGATCCGGTATGACGCAGGGCAGATGTCCCGAATCTCCTGCGGTTCAGGGGTGAATGACACGTTTTTTCGGAGTTTGGGCTTGCATTCTTCCACTGTGCAATAGTATTTCGGTGTCAGTGTCGCAGGTTGTAACTTGTTCTGGATAAATGGTGACTTCAGCCTACTTTCATGGTTTGGTCAAGGTGCGTTTTCAAGTAGGCTATATGCTATGACAAGTAGACTACAGCCTGTCTAGAGGTGTATATGCCTGTATTTGTGTGTATTCCTCACAAGTTAAAATGAATGATGTTTAGGTGTAAATTTAAATTTAGAGCTAGAATTAGTGTTAACTTTACATGTCAATTTTACATTTTATTAATATAGCAGATGTGCTTTGATACATTTTCTATTCTTCTTTTCATTGTGGTCCCCAGTTGGAATGAGACCCACAACCCTGTAATGACCATGCTGCACCACCTGAGCGACAGCAAATCATAAGCACAAACCTGAATGTATGACTGGAAAATGGCTGATAATGGCAATGATTACAGTTGTATGCAAATGTTTAGGCACCCTTGACAATTTCCATGATTTTCATTCATAAATAATTGGGTGTTTGGATCAGCTATTTCATTTTGATCTTTCAAATAACTGAAGGACACAGTCATATTTCGGTAGTGAAATGAGGATCATTGGATTAACAGAAAATGTGAATTATGTATCAAAACGAAATTAGACAGGTGCATAAATCTGGGCACTCTTGTCGTTTTGTTGATTTGAATACCTGTAACTACCTAGCACTGATAAATTGGAACACACAATTGATTTGGTGAGCTCATTAAGCCTTGAACTTAATAGACAGGTGCATCCAATCATGAGAAAAGGTATTAAAGGTGGCCAATTGCAAGTTTTTGTTCTCTTTGACTCTCATCTAAAGAGTGGCAACATGGGGGCCTCAAAACAACTCTCAAATGACCTGAAAACAAAGATTGTTCAAAATTATGGTTTAGGGGAAGGCTACAAAAAGCTATCACAGAGATTTAAGCTGTCAGTGTCCACTAAAACGAAGTATATCCATATTGCGCTGCATTAACGTATTGAGAATGAGAAGATGTCGTCATGACACAGCGCCCCGCCCCCAGACTACACTATCGCGTCTCATGTAATGAATGGATTTTAAAAATGGATATCTGCCAGTTTTTTAAGCGCCGTCAAGACAGAAACCCTTCTCGACTACAAGCCCTAAGTGAGTGAGCTCGGTAAATAGTACTGAACTTCATGTTTTTTAGATTAATTTAGTTCACGCACGGTAGATTCGTGCCACTGACTCAACAAGCCGTGGTGTTGATTAGGTTACCACTTTCAGACACGAAGTTGCAAGTCGCCCCTACCTTTTCCCATAAGCCCATATTACAAGTAAAATTCAGGAAATATTGTCAGATAAATAACTGGACGTAATTGCCACTAAAAGTTAGTGACAACAAGCTCCCTTTGCAAGTCAGCTGGTTAATGTTATATAAATATTACCAACTGCGTTTTCGGTGTAGCCTGAAATAGAGTTTAATTTATCATAATTAGCTCACCAATAAAACACAATCGAGAGTATAATGTCTTCACAACTAATTGTGGATGATGCTACATGGCTTCAAATCCCAGACAATAAATTCCTTAAATTACTGGGCTAGTTGACGGGAGAATCCCTGATCCCGAAATGGTACTGGCACAGAGACCGTATAAGTCAATTAACTTAAAGGTGTAGATAGGTGTTGTGTATTGAGTTATGGCTTAACCACTAGAGGGCGCAATAGACCACAAGATAATATACTTGATGTTGGTAAGAACTGTGAAGAAGGAACACGAAGAAAAGTAATAAAAGAATTTAAGTGGTACTAGCTGCACGGTCTGTCTGTTCTGTGGTGCATTACCTAAAACTTAACAAATTGGCGACGAGGATGGCAACGG
>JACXGM010016595.1:0-20338 GCA_016801145.1 Umbra pygmaea | reverse complement strand
AGGGTCATTGTGGAGGAGGTAAGGTTGCCCATTCTCACCATCTGGGGTCTTCTCGTTAGGAAGTCCAGGATCCAGTTGCAAAGGGAGGAGTTAAAACCCAGGATCCTGAGCTTGGAAATGAGCTTAGCAGGAACAATAGTGTTGAATGCTGAGCTGTAGTCCACAAACAGCATCCTCACGTATGTGTTCCCTTTTTCCATATTTGAGAGGGCGGTGTGTGCCGTCAGTGCAATTGCATCGTCTGTAGATCTGTTGGGGCGGTATGCAAATTGTAGGGGGTCCAAGGTGTCCGGAAGGGCGGCGCAGATATGAGTTTTGACCAGCCGCTCGAAGCACTTCATGATGATTGAGGTTAGTGCTACTGTCTTGGTTGTAAGGTTAATAAATATTCTTTCTTCCATCGGGTCCAAAACTCATTAGCCAAATACTGCACTCTACGCCACCTCTTTTGAAGATAGAGATCTTCTCCGACAAATTGTCCAGGTGGAGGCAAAATGATGGTTGACTTCATTGTAAGGATGTTGTTCGGTGTTAAAGGTTCAGGTCCAGATGGATCATTCAAATATACCGCTGTGAGTGGTCTGCTGTTAACAATAGCCATAACCTCGTACAGAAATGTTCATAGTGAAGTGCTGTCAAGCCTTTGTGATGACTGGTCGAGTATAGCAGTTAGAACACTCCTTACTGTTCTTATTTGTCTCTCCCAGACTCCGCCCATATGACTTGCTGCTGGAGGGTTCATTAGAAATTCACATCCCAGAGCCTTTACTCTTTCTTGATCCATTTCCTTCATGAGTTCTGCAAACTCTCGCCTTGCACCAACAAAATTGGTTCCTTGGTCACATCTTAGTTGACGCACATTTCCTCTTATGGTAATGAATGCCTTTAAAGCATTGAGAAAGGCGTCAGTTGTCATATCGTCAATCATCTCTATGTGTATGGCCCTTGAACATAAACAGGTAAGTAAGAGAACATATTTTTTTAAATCTTTTCTTCCTTCCTTTACATAGATTGGACCAAAGCAGTCTATGCCTGTGTAAGTGAAGGGTGGAGTTGTCTCCATTCTGTCCTGTGGTAAGTCACTCATCCTTTGTTCTTCAGTACCTCTTCTGTACTTTCTGCACTTGACACATTTGGCGATGTGTGATGAGACTGCACTGCTGCATCCTAGGATCCACCATCCATTAGCCCGCAGTTCATTTATTGTCATTCCACTTCCTTGATGTTGCATTTTTTCGTGGAAGTGCTTAATGAGTAAGTCTGATATGTGGCTGTTCTTTGGGAGTATTGCTGGATTCTTCACGTGTGAGTGTAGCGTGGCTTGACTAAGGCGTCCTCCCACTCTTAGAATACCCTTTTCATCCAGGAATGGACTCAACTTACACAGCTTACTGTCTTTGGGTTTGCCAACTACCCCCTTTGCTTTTAAGCTTTTTATCTCGTCTGAGAATGCTTCTTCCTGAACTAGCCTGATGATAGCGAGTCCTGCTTCTTCCCTTTCTTCTCGGCTTGTAGCTTGGTTGGTTCTTTGCTTCACACCCTTGAATTCCTTGGGCTGTCGTTTCAGTCTGGCATCTGCTTTTACTACTCGTGACCAATCAGAAAATTTCTGAAGGCGATCCAAAAGGGATCTGCTTTCCTTGGCTTTAGTGTTACACACAAGAACCTTGTGAAGCTCCAGATCATCCTTTTTAATTTCTCCCACCTTGGGTTCTCTTTCAGGTAATGGCATTTTGTAGTGACCATTGTGTTTCTGTGTGATGTTTTCTCTCAACTTGGCGTCGCCGTAGTCTACACTGGGATTCCTGTGGCCAACAATGCTCCATCCAAGGTCCGTACGCTGTGCATAAGGCTGATGATCTTCGCCAAACACAACTTCCCTAGGAAGTAGCGCTTGTGAGCAGTTATACCCAATGAGCAGGCCTACTTCGCAGTCCTGCAGAGGTGCAATCTCTTCCTGAAGGTGCTCTATATGGGACCATGCTTTCGCAGATTCATTTGTAGGTATGTGAGATCTGTTGACTGGAATAAACTTGCGTGTGTAAACTGGTGGCAAGGAGATCTTCTTACTAGAGTAAAAGCCTCTGACTTGTAAGTTTTTTACTCTTTGAGAGCTTACTACTATGGTTCTTGAGGTCATAGTAGAGAGCTTGAGCTTGACTTGTTCTTTGTTTGCTTCCAAGGCTTCAGCTACTTTGCTTAGAACAAAGGTTGTGTCGCTTTGAGAATCTAAAAGAGCATACACAATGACTTCTCTTTCTCGTTGAGTTAACGATGAAAGCCAGACAGGAATCACTGCAGCTGTTTGTGCATTAGCTTTACCATGCATTACTCTATTGGAAGTTGCGTTTATGGTTTCTTCATGTTGTGATAGAGGGATCTCTCTGGATCTTTCTTGACTTGGATTTTGCTTGGCTTGTGGTGGTCTTTGATCCTTTTGGTCTCGCTCCTCATGCAGACAGGTGGGATGCCGCTTGTTGCAGATGTCACAGACACTCCTACTGTTGCAGCTCTTTGACTGATGACCAGACCTGAGACACCCAAAGCATAGCCTTTCAGCTTGAATAAATTTGATCCTGTCTGAAACTGCTTTCTCCATAAATTTCCTACATTTGTGCAAGGTATGCCTAGTCTTCTCACAGAAAATGCATGTAGTAACAGTCTGTCCACTGGAACTTGTGGTCAGTGTCTTTGCTCCAAAGCTTTGACGTTTTGGGACTTTTGGGTTTTCAGCTTCATTTTGTTTCAGTGGTTGCAATGATGTGACAGGATTGCAGGCAATTTTGGCTTCCCTTGCCAGGAATTTGACAAATTGGCTAAAAGAGGGAAATTGGTTTCTCTCTTCTTCTACTTCGATAACCTTCCGGTTCCATCTTGCCATTAGCCAATCAGGTAACTTGGAGAGAATTTTCCTGTTTTCATTACAATCGTTCAAGATTCCCAATTCTTTGATGAGCCATGGCAGCCTCACAACTACGAAGAAAATCACAGAACTCTCTGAGCTTAAGGCTGTCCTTAGGTCCCATCTTGGGCCACACTTGGAGCTTGTCTCTGTATGCCTTTGCAATTGTGAATGAGTTTCCATATTTCTCTTCTAAAATCTCCCATGCAGTAGCGTAGGCGGACTCAGTTCGGAGTAGGAAATAACCATCAAGTGCTTTCTTAGCTGGTCCATTTACATATCTTCGAAGGTAATATATCTTCTCCTTATCTTGAAGGTTCTTCTGATCGATTAGTGTTTCAAAAGAGAGTTTCCAGTCATTGTATTACAATGGCTCTCCACTGAAAACTGATGGTTCAGGAACTGGAATTCTGTTGGCACTTAAAGCGCCTGCCAGCACCTTAACAAGCTCTGACATACTTTCATTTGAGGTGGTCATAGCTTGTGGGATGGAAGTCATACCTTTATGTAGAGACTGATGACTTGTGGGAGCTAGCACTTTGCTATCTGCTACCATTTCATGCTCTAGTATGTCATTTCGCTCTTCTTCTATGACTTTCACTTGATCATATACCTGTATTCTCGCTTGTGCTACATTAAGACCTTTTACTGCCTCCAAGTGCTGTATCTTCCTCCGTTTTTCTTCCAGAGTCTTCTGTAGAGCTCCAAGCTCATTTTCCAGTTGAGCTTTAATTTTAGATTCGTCTTCCTCTCTCTGTAGTCTTCGTTTCACCTCCTCTACTTCTCGTTCTAAACGACGCCTTACTGCTGCTGCCTCCTGATCAGCTATCTTCCTTTTAGCTTCTGCTTCTAGACACTGTATTTCCAATTGTTCTCTTCCTTATTCTTGTAGCACTCTCAGAACAGCCTTGCTTGCAGCAGCTTCAGCGGCAGCTTCCTGTCGTTTAACCGAAGACCGACTTGAATGCTCCGAGTTGCCTTTCAAGAGAGAAGTGACCGAACTCAATATGTATGTACTTGAGGCGAAGAGAGAGCCTGCCTCAGGCCAATCTTGACTTTCTCCTTCTGGAATCTTTCCATCCAGTCGACTTAGGGCTCTGGATACAATGTACTTGGAAATCTCTGCACACAGATCCACTCTTCAACGTGTGTCTTGGTCTGGAATTGAGACATCACGTAGTTCGTCATAAAAATGTTAAAAGTCTACAGAAAGACCTGTGATGCAACAGATGATATCATTAAGCATATCATCAGGTTAGGGCTCTGTGGACTGTGATAATGGCTTCTTTGAAGATTTGACTTGGGTTCTCCATTTGTCATAGATGTAGTTGAACTTTTGTTGAAGTGCTTTGGTTTTTTCATCTTGCATTTCTCAACCTTCCTCAGTTAGGGTTCTGACTCTTTGACTTCGTCTTGGTTGTTGTGCTTCCTCTTGCTGGGCTTCAGCACCACCAACTTAATCTTCTTCTATGCTATCCCTAACCTGGGTTGTAGGCTCACTTGACTCTGACATCGTCTAATCACTACTTTAAATTGACCCACTTTTGTAAATAAAAGGTCTGATGAAAATGTTACATTTACCTCTAACAATTACTGAAATGTAAATTACACTTAAATGTTATTACTTATAAGATTAAATGACTCTAAAGTTTTCGAATAACAGTATTTCAATATAGTTCAATATGCACTTAGAATATTTAAAATGTGCTCATTATACATAGAGTCTACAGTGTATACCCGTAGAAACTTAAATATTAAATGGCAAGTAACCTTCACTTATTTCGAAAAGCACACTTTAAGCTTCAGTATAGTTTCCTTTTAACTCTGGCACTGTGAGTCTACAAATAACAAGCTTCAATTTGAATTCCATTGTAATATAATTCAAAAACACTTGCTACACACACCACAGAAGCTATATTCACACAAAATTACTTTTGGCAAACCTTTACAGAAGCCCTCTTCTTAGATCACTTCTGACTTATTAGTGTCCAAGTTCTTATGGCTTTGTCTTGAAAACGTTGTTCATTAAAATGTGTGCGTCTTCTTTCTATGTCTGTGGGCGTACATGCTCTCGGCTTCAGTACTTTGATGAAAGCTCTCCATGCTACAGACTGCTGCTGGTCCTTTAAACTTGCCACGCCGTCAATTAATGTCCACTCGCATTGATGAACAGTTCGAGTTTTCACTGTAATTCCCTCGAAGCACTAGCAGACACAAGTGGTTTTCTTGTTACAGGTTTATTTGAAGCTTCTTCTCCAAATCCACCGTGAACACTAAACACACAGTATAACCAGTGGTGGGCCGTCAGGGCCTGCAAGGCCTTCTCTGCAGGCCCAAAGATAATCAGAATCAGAAATGTATTTTTGTACTTCTTTAATATATTTTTTAATAATAAATATTTTACAAAGTTCATTTAAATTAGTCTATATGGTGATTTCATTGCTACAGTACGTTCTTTTCAGTTGCCTTGCTTCTAGCGCAGCTCATATAAATGAAAGCTTTTATCCAATAATATTTTTTCATCTGTGTTGTCTCCGGGTAGACTAGGGCATTCAGAATTCCGAGTGAATGCCGTCTGCTGTTGAAGCCCATAAGGACCATGTTGTTGATTGTCATATTTTTAACCAATCAGATTTCGACTTTACCATGTTGGGTGTGTTCTTTGACCAAGTAAAGCGTTTCTGCCGGCCTAGCCTTACGTCAGCATCGTTTCTGTTGCTGATAGGAGGGGCAGTTCAAGTTCACCATCCAAACAACAACTAGCTTAGCTCTTCCATCTTAGCTCTCCCTTCTCCGATTTCTTTAAACTTTCAATTTTTAGATTGTTAGATTTTTTACTTTTACCAGAATGGCAGATGGAGATGAAGAAGTTACTTTGGTGGCGAATATAGGACTGGGCAGGATTGACTCTCAGCACTGGGCAAGACATTTTATTGCAGTGTCATAGAAATCTTTTTAAAAGAGAAAGGACTTCGTTTTGAAATAATGAGCATCTTTGGTGAGTATTTCTATATATTTTTACTAGCAGGGCCTTAACTAGGGATGGGCGATAGCAACACCAGTACATTTAAGTAGAGGAAAGAATGAAGGATGCAATTCGGTGCATACTGTAACTGTAGAAAACAGCATGAGCAACGCCCCCGGCCCTAGCCTCTGAAAGCCCTTCAGCGAGGAAAGACAAATGTCGGTAGTTTGCAAAACTTCTGGGTGAACAAAATAGTGGTATCTCTGAGTTCCGACATACTAACGTTAATAAATATAACTTAAAAGAAATACGATGTAGCCTATTTATATTTTGTTCAAAAGATTACATTGATAGTACAGCTAATTGTGTACCAATTATAATATAACAAAATACCTTAACAGAATAATATGATTAGGTAATTATCCCTGTTTTGGAGAAAGTCACTTCAAACAGATTTTCTCATCGTACACAAAACTTCTGCAATGCTTATGTAACCCACTTCACCCAATTTAGCACAGACACAGAGTCTGAGGTTATGGACTAGTTCAATCAGAAGACTAAATTCGGCTATGGAGAAATAATGAGTGTCAGAACAACGATGAGTCAATCACACAAAGATATAAGGTTAAATTAATTGTATTAATTTCTTTTTGTTTAAATGCAAAACTTAATTTTGGCATGTGAGAGAGAAGAAAAGAAAACTAAACATAATGAATACAGAAAATAAACATTCAATATATGTACAAATAAAATGAATTCTCCTTTTTTTTAATTCTAACTCATAATCCAACATAATGAAAAAAAAAAGAGAGTTATCACATTTAATCAACCAATACAATGTACAAAAACAAGTAAAACCCAACTAAACTCACAATTACTTTCTTCACAGAAAATGAAATAAATCTCACCTCATTTATCAAAACGAGTAGTTCAGTATCAGTTTCTCAAAATATATTTCTCAACTATGTAAACATAACTGGGATAAATACATGAAATTAGTATTGTTCATTTCTCGTATTTCCACTGTGATGAAAAATTATGTTCCAAAGGAACAGTAGGAGAATTGGAGTGTTCTATTGAATCTTTAGACAACCTGGGAACAGAAGGTAGGCCATGGTCACATTCATCCATGAATGCTTGGGGTAACACATCTGCAGTCACAACTAGGGACTCAACCAAGGCTACAGGGTGAGGCTGGAAAATTTGATTTCTTTCACATATTGCTCTCACCACCTCAGGGTGCACAACCTTCTGTCCCAGTTCAGTCTCACCCAGATGATTTAGAGTGAACTGCTTTATACGTTCCTGTTCCTTCTGAGACTCCCAATCATCCTTGAGCTGATCATTTGGACGTCGAGACAGCCCGTCCGCATCCTGATTTTGAGCACCAGCTCGATACTGGATTTTGAAATTGAAAGTGGACAAGCTGGACAACCATCGGTAGCTTGTAGCAACAAGTTTTGCTGAAGTTAGGACATATGTTAAGGGGTTACTATCTGTCACCACTGTGAATTCTCCCCCATACAGATAGTCACTAAACTTAACAGTAACTGCCCACTTAAGCGCCAAAAACTCAAGCTTATGAGCGGGGTACTTTGCCTCACTGTGAGTCAAACCCCGACTGGCAAATGCAATGACTGTCCGCTGGCCCTCCTGTTCCTGATACAAAGCTTCACCAAGCCCGGTGGTGCTGGCATCAGTATGCAATATGTAGGGTAGCTTGGGATCAGCATAACCCAGTATGGGAGCAGTTATCAATTTGTTTATAATAATCTGAAATGCTTCTTGGCATTCGACAGTCCATCTAACTCCTAACGGCTCTTTCGGATTGAAGTATGGACGATTTACTTCCTTATTCTTACTCTTCCTTCTCACTGGAGGATATCCAGCTGTGAGATTGTTAAGGGGTTTAACAATCTTGGAAAAATCCTGCACAAATCTGCGGTAATACCCAACAAATCCCAAGAAGGATCTTAAGTCCTTTAGAGTTTGCGGTTTTGGCCAGGTTTTTACAGCTTCTATCTTACTTGGGTCAGTACTCACTCCATGTTGGGAAACAACATGACCCAAATACCTAACAGACGTCTGAAAAAACTTGCACTTGTCAGGAGAAAGTTTCAAACCATACTCTCTCAACCGGCTAAGCACATGTAGTAAACAACGTTCATGCTCCTCAAGCGTATCTGAGAACACAATCAAATCATCGATGAAGACCAGAACTTCACTTCGATTTGCGCTCCCCATGCACCTTTCCATGAGCCGCTGAAAAGTGCTTGGGGCATTTGTTATGCCCTGGGGTATTCGATTAAATTCCCAGAACCCCAAAGGGCACACAAAAGCTGTTTTCTCTTTATCGTGTTCATCAATCTCAATCTGATAATATCCCGATTTCAGGTCAAGAACGGAGAACCATTTGGAACCCGCAAGCACCGAAAATGCCTCTTCAAGGTTTGGAAGGGCATAGGCGTCCTTAATGGTCTGCGCGTTCAGTTTTCTGAAATCGATACAAAGTCTCACAGAGTTGTCTTTTTTTCGTACCACAACAATAGGAGAAGCGAAAGGAGATTCAGACTCCCTAATCACTCCTGCATCTAACAACTCCTTCAAATGTTTCCTCACTGCATCAACGTCATGAGGATGAATTGGTCTAGATCTATGCTTAAAAGGAGTCTCATCATTGAGCCTAATGCAATGCTTCACCTTGTCAGTATGGCCATAATCCATACAATTTAAGGCGAATACCTCAGGCATTTTACTCAACAAGGCAGAGATTCGACTCTTCCACTCCATTGGCAAAGGTGAATCACCAAAATCAATGTGTATCTGCGGTTCTGTTGACCCTGTTTGGGCTGGTGGAGAATCAGTTTTATTAGAAACCTCCACCACCTGTTGAATAGAACACATCTTAGCTAACACCGCCTTAGGAGGGATCACAATGTCAATCTGGGTTTCATTTCTAATCAACACAGGCACACGAACAGAGCGCCGGTTGGGCAGGGTGTACAAACCACTGCCAACAGCTAACCCACCTGGCAAATCAGATGATTCAGAGTGCTCAATGATTGCTAGGTCCTCTGAGAAACAACTACTCAGATGAGCAACACCATCAAGCATGGCACTACCACCCGCAGGCACAGTTTCAGCATTGTCTCCACCCAGAGTTACATGCCCTAATGTCTCCGCACATCTCCGCTCATGTCTGGCTCTCAAAACCTTGAGTACGGCTCGATACCCATTGAAGGCTGGGTTGAGCTCAACATCCCCTCCCTGAACGTGAGCGTAATACAAGGTATCCAAGGAATTTGTTCCAATTATTATCTGTTTCACTCCCATCAAGTCAGGAACTACTAATGCTAGAGTATCAATTTCAACCTCTGACCCCAAAAATTCTCCTGGAAAAATAAGAGTTAGTTCCACGCACCCTAAATAGGGCACAGACTGTCCGTTGGCCCCCTCTACTTCCAACAAAGCATCTAATGGTTTCACTGGATGATCCGCTAAATGGGCTTTGTGGAATGCGGATGGGATCGTGGTTACTTGAGACCCTGTGTCCAATAAACAGTTCACCTGTACTCCATTAATGCGCAACTGGGCAGTGCACTTTGTCCCAATTAACCCTTTTGGCAGTCTTCCTGACATTCTGTCTTTGTAACTAGTGTCAAAGACCTTCCTGCTTTTCCTAGGGCATTGTAACTCAGCGCCGTCCTCTGTATGCCCTACTGCAGAGACGGCCTTGAGTTTACCTGCTGAGATCTCGGTTGATTCTGCAAGTCCCATATGGCTTGTTTTTCTCTTAACAAACCACGCTTCCTAGCTACTTTGGAAGGATCTGGATCATTCTCACAATAGGCAACCCTGTGCCCATCTTCGCCGCAGCGAAAACAATAACCAGGACGAGGTCGGAACAAACCACTGACTCCATAGCCTGAACTTGCACTCTCAATTTTTTCACTTCTGCTTTCAATTTCACAAGTTCTACATTTTCTGGGCAATCAGCCTGCCCCTTCTTAGAACTTGTACTCCTCTGAGGAGTTGACAGCATTTGAATGCTAGACATGGTTCCTTTCACCTGATCCATGTGGGCACTGTCTTCATCTCCGAACTCAGTAACCTGAGATGACAACTGATGTACTGCAGTTTTCAACTTAACAGGATGTGAACTAAGTCGGTTCATCCCTAAATTACTTCGCATACGCTCCTCTTTGGAAGCCTGTTTGTCCTCCTCAGCTCTAACAGACACTACTAATTCAGCAAAGGATGGGGGAGTTTGCTGTCTTTCTTCAAGATGCATCTTTGCAAGCAGTCCGTTATCCCAACACCCCCTACAAAACTGATTGACTAACTTGTGATTACGTTCTGTTTCTGAAATGCCTTTCCTCCTCCCTGCTGTACTCAGCATGACTTGCAACCTACGCAGGTAGCTCGATGGCTTCTCTCCTGGATTTTGCAACATTGTCATAAATTTTGCCAATAACTCGTCACCATCTTCAACGGACCCACACACAGACTCCAACAGTTCTAAATATACCACTGGGGATGCTCTAGGGCCAATGTCTTTTACAAAATCAGCTGCTGGTGGTAAAAGCCTATCCAGTATTTTTCTAATTCTAGACCAGTCAGACATGGATGGGTCATCAAGCAAAAAGTCAACACTCTCCCTCCAAGTATCAAAGTCAGGTTCATTAGCTGGTCTGGGAACTTTCCCTGAAAATGACCTTAAGCGTATAGGAACATACTGAGTAGATATTGCATCCGTAGCTCGCACAATATGTTCAACTACAACTCGTTGCACATTAGGGGGGCTTATTACATCCATAGGCAAAGCAGTACCTGAAGGCACCGCATTCACCTCGTTAGTCTTGGTCAGGATTGGATCTTTGCTCTGCTGGTTACTTAACACAGGTACGCTATCCAACAAAGGTGCCGTTGTCTCTTCATCTATTCCTTGTGATTGAGATAACTGACGGGTTTTAGAATCAGCCACTATAGAATCATCATTCCCATCACTTGACATGGGTGACGATGTTACTAAAACACTGGCAGCATTGAGTTTTTTTAACTCATCTTGAACTACAACCTGCAAGGGTTTCCCGCTAAATCTAGCAATTTCTTGCAGGTCCTCTAGATAGTTACGAGTGACATCCCCCCCAGTCGCCTGTGAATAAACGCCACTCAAGGCACGCACATTAAAGAAGGTGTCTGCATTAGAAGTGCTAACAATTTGTAATGGCAACAAGGGTCGCAGCGCATCCATAGCTGAGCTATATTGAAACTCTACTATAGCTTGCTGATGAAATTCAGAAGATGGGCTATCAATGAATAAAGTACGCTTTATGCTACCATAGCGCATTAGCCATGACTCAAGATCTTTATCAGATTCAGATAGTGTTATACCGCTCACTAGAACGGCATCACGAACACTGACCTTCTCTCTTCTCACGATGTCTATAATTCTTAATTGCTCTGTAAACACTGAGGAATCCCTATTGTTGTATGGCACTCACATTCTCTCCTGGCTATGCTCGCCACTTTTGTAACCCACTTCACCCAATTTAGCACAGACACAGAGTCTGAGGTTATGGACTAGTTCAATCAGAAGACTAAATTCGGCTATGGAGAAATAATGAGTGTCACAGCAATGATGAGTCAATCACACAAAGATATAAGGTTCAATTAATTGTATTAATTTCTTTTTGTTTAAATGCAAAACTTAATTTTGGCATGTGAGAGAGAAGAAAAGAAAACTAAACATAATGATTACAGAAAATAAACATTCAATATATGTACAAATAAAATGAATTCTCCTTTTTTTTTATTCTAACTCATAATCCCCAACATAATGAAAAGAAAAAAAAAGATAGTTATCACATTTAATCAACCAATACAATGTACAAAAAAAACAAGTAAAACCCAACTAAACTCACAATTACTTTCTTCACAGAAAATGAAATAAATCTCACAACGAGTAGTTCAGTATCAGTTTCTCAAAATATATTTCTCAACTATGTAAACATAACTGGGATAAATACATGAAATTAGTATTGTTAATTTCTCGTATTTCCACTGTGATGAAAAATTATGTTCCAAAGGAACAGTAGGAGAATTGGAGTGTTCAATTCCTTATTCACAGGTCAGTTCCATGCATAACTCATTATAAGGTCCTTGTAGCTCGCCAGTCTCAACTCTCTCCGTGAACCAGAGAGTTAGGACAAAAATACAGGAGTCCAAGAATCCCAAATCCAGAGATGCATCAGGCCAATGCAACACCGGCACCAAGATACACAGCAAACACTCGTCAGGGTGATGATAAATAAAATCAGGAAGAGGGAAAAAAAAAGAACAAGGAAACAACAAAAAACAAAAAAAACTGACCTTGAATACAAGGTCACAAGAAATCCTTGTTAGTTTCACACGTTCATCATTGTCTAACACAGCAACAAAATGGCAATTACGTTTTATGTACCACGTGCAACATTCGCTTACCACTTGTGGTCATACAGAAAATACATTACTAATGAAAATATTTAAACAAGTTTCTCAATTATTTCTAACATTTTACTCCAATGGAAAATAAAAAGGTAACTCACCAAGACCCAATGTACTTGTACTTATATTGTAATTATGAACGTCGGCCTCTCAACAACCGCCTTACGTCGGTATGAGAACACGCTACCTATACAAGCTGTTTCTTCACACGGTGCACAGAATTCTACATGAACGTTTTCCTCATAAATTCCACTTCTCTCTGTCTTTATTTTAAATCTGGGTGGTTAAAATTCAATTTCTAACTCGACTTCTCACTTGTATGAGCAATGTCTTGAACTTCTCATAGAGAGCTCAGACTCACGTCTGCTCTCATCTGTCCCGCTGATTGAAAAGAACGTTTTCCCAAACCGCGTGCGCAATCAGAACCTCACAGGTGCACTTTACAGATATCTAAACTGCTATTGGTTGAACTATTCAATTACATTTAACTTCAATTGGCGGGTTCTTAAAACACACAAAAAATATATTAATATGAATAAAATAAATATATATTCTACTTATTTAGGTGTTAATACTTGATTTCGTAACCTGGGTTACACTTAGGGCAAATTCGAACACAAACGTCTATTGCGTTCGAGTTTACAAACGTGTTTCTCTCACTTAATTAGGGAAGGAGACGTAAACCATTTACATCTAATAAATATTACACATTCTTGACCTGCAATGTAAATGATGTTCTTCTGGACATGTAGGAATATTTACTTTTCTACATTTGAATTGGCTGATCAACATCTAAGATATAGCAGATTTTAGCTTGATAAATGTGACACTTGGCATAGTTCATTAAAGTTCTCAGTATCAGCAAGTACCCAAAATGAAATACTCTGTACTTGTACTCTTTCCATAAAAAGTGGTATCGGCCCATCCCTAGCCTTAAAGGTTCTTAACGGGGCTTAGTGCATGTACTGTATTTGTATGTATGTAGGGGGAGATACAGACACACTTCATCCTGGCGCCAGACCTTTTAATACTTGTTAATTATTACTGCTTGTTTTAGATCACTACTGGTGTGAAGCATGTGCAGATCGTATATATAAGGTCTGTGGTTCAGTTTCAGGGGTCTTAGTGGGCTGTGCATTTGAGTGTGCGTGGTAAACCTGGATGTGCGTTTAATAACGCGTAGTGTTACATTCTTATGGTTTCAGTCGTGTCGGGTCAATTAGTGTATTGTAAGTCTCATCGGTGTTGAGCCTCGTGTTCAAGGCCGGATTAGTACCCCCAGGGGCCCCTGGGCACTGAAGCTCGTGGGCCCCCCTCCCCTACCTGACAACCACATCCTCCAAAGGAGGCGATAAAAAATATAGTGACAACCAGAAAAGTGCAGACAGCTGACCTTCGCACCACCAGACTCACTCCATACACACAAACACATAAACGCACACACACAATACATGACATCCCAAATCACTATTGGTCAAAAGCTGAATGACTAGTTCACAAAACAATGATACGACGCATAAAATCATCCCAAGGCAGTGTATTGCTAAAGAGACCATATGGCAATATAGTGTTCAGTAAAACTCACCAAAGCAGAAAGCACAACAGTAATTATGAAACATGATTGACTGAAGATACAAAAATGCCATCACACAACACATCTGAGTGTAGGGTGCAAAAAGAACAGTCACTAAGTGAGTCCGGCGACTTCACAGAATGCAAACAGATACTGCACTTGACAACTAAGCAGCATCACAACTTTTTTATTCTGATTGGATAATTATGGGGGTTGAGGCCAAGCCTTGTGTATACATCACAAAACAATTCCCATCACGGAAGAAAAAAATTAAAATTCCCATCACGGAGGGCCCCTCTCTGCACAAGGGCCCCTGGGCACGTGCCCAGATTGCCCGTATGGTAGATCCGGGCATGCTCGTGTTGTTAAATAACCTTTATCGAGTGGAATAAACTTATCTTCACTATGAATATGGGGTGAATTATATCCCGAATGACAATAACCTATAGCCCTAGAATGTCATTGTGAGGTTATTATAATGCGTTTTCATTTTGGGAAGATAGTGAAGGCCTAGGTGTAAAATGCACGGCCCGCCACTGAGTATAACAACAAGATAAGGACCACATTAGCTTAATGTGAACATACAATAACATGCACAGCATGTAAAACAACGTTCACCAAAGTAAAATATTACAAAACAACATACCTCGTTGGCTGCATGCTGTACACAAGGGAATAGAGGTTTCCTTACATCGCTTACATTTGCAATTACAATATTAAACTTTATCAAAGCATTAAAATGTCTGTGATTCAGTTGCTGTTAACTTCTTGCATCTATCACTCGTGCGTATCCCAAAGGGCTTTGTGCGGAGACTTCAAAATAAAGGTACTTAACTCTAATCAAATAAATTCACTAAATAATACTAAATGCAATTTATATCATTCTAAATTATAACATTGGTTGAAAACAAATTAAACATTATAATAATGTAATTGCGGCAATTCGAAGTCAACCATGCTACAGTAACAAGAGACAGGAATGTTTAAACAAAGAAGTCAACCTTCCTACAGTAACAAGAGACAGTAATGTTTAAACAGAAAAGTCAGCCCTCCTACATTAACACGAGACAGGAATGTTTAAACAATGAAGTCAATCCTCATACAGTAACAAGAGACAGAGATGTTTAAACAATGAAGTCAACCCTCCTACAGTAACAAGAGACAGGAATGTTTAAACAAAGAAGTTAACCCTCATACAGTAACAAGAGACAGGAATGTTTAAACAAAGAAGTTAACCCTCATACAGTAACAAGAGACAGAGATGTTTAAACAATGAAGTCAACCCTCCTACAGTAACAAGAGACAGAGATGTTTAAACAATGAAGTCAACCCTCCTACAGTAACAAGACAGGAATGTACCTTTCCCAACAGTATAAAATACACACTAGGCAAGACCTGAACAGACCACACCTGTACTTTGGATAGGGCGCCTCATTCGTGTGCCAGTATAGGTGTAGGTTCTGTGTGTATGTTAGTTTAGAGCAGGTAAGAGTTATCCTTTGTTTTACGTTCTTTCCTTTGGTCCTGTCCTGCCTCTCCTTCCAAACATATTATTAATTATTATTTACCTTGGCTAATAAAAGCCCTTTGTGAAAAGGTACTTTACTTGTGTCTGTCCTTGCTTGCACCTACGACCCCATACCTCCTTTGCTGGCTGCAGTGTGGCCTTGGACAGTGGTAGTGACATCCCACTCCCCTCCTGGGGAGCAGTATGAACGTAATAAATACAAACCTTGATTCTTTTTTTGGGGGGGTGAGAGAAAAAAATGATATTTTTAGTAAATAACATTTAAAAAACCTGTATAAACTGACCAAAGTACAATATTAACTATGCTAATTATTAACAATATATCTAAGTTAAATAAATGAACTGCCAAATCTATAACGGTTGAAAGACAAACAGAACTAAACTCTATTGTGGAGATGATTCGGGCATGTCGAAAATCCTTCTTCAATCAAGTTCTTTTACATTTACAAAGTAAATTAAATGGTTTCTGTTTCACACTCGCGACCAGCAGTTCAAACTAATTCGAAGAAACTCCACAAAGCCTGGCTGTTCAGTCGGTAGAAAAAAATGTTCAAAGGTAATATGTGGCTCCACACTGTATGCGCTGTGCAAATGAAACAGAATGAGAACGTGGAGAGTAACTGCTCAATGAGTGGGTCGTTATTTTCGTTGCTTTGATGTACTGAGAGATGCGCAATTTAATACTGATCACAAGAAATATGTTTCAGTAAACAAAGCTGCAAGGACACAAATAAAATATCATAAACAATACTCAAATAAACGAATCACCTGCTATTACTATAATCTCCCAGCAGTTGCTAACTAAATGTTTCTCAGAGAAAGCGTTTATTGCTTCTTTCGACAAAATACAATTGAACAAAAATAGCATTAATGTCGAATTTCTTTGAGACATTTTTAGACCATAAATTCTGGAAAACAAAATTTTTATTTTTTAAATCTGTTTAATGATCTGCGGACACGTTATTCAACTTGCTCAACTTTAGCAGGTAGGCGTCACATGATTGGAAAGGTAGTCAGATGACATGTAATTTGAGGATGCTTACAGGTAAAATTAAATAATTTATCCTTAGCTAGTTTTGTGGTGTAGTTTTACGTATTTTATAATGTTCACTTCAAATAATACTAATTGTAATGTAAAGACGTGGTTGCATTAGATCTGGACAGGAAGGATACTTCTGAGAGTTGGAAGGGGTGTATTGCGATTCTGCCTTCTCAGACCGCGACACAGGTTCATGGATCTGAGTGTCGCGATTTCGGTTTCATAACACATATCGTTACAGCCCTATAATATTTACCATAACTTAGACCTCACCTTACTGCAACCATTGTTAAGGCTGTAATGATTTTATGACCCAATAATGTTGTGGTTGTGCAAAAATTGGGTAACAGAAATACGAACACCACACAAGTGTTAAATACCCTCAATCTTCAATTGTTGGGATAACTTAAAAATATTGAATTGGTTGATTATATTATATAACTATTAAAATGTAGCAGCATATTCAGGCTGTTTTCATTGCGATATGTTTATACGTAAAGCCTCATACATTTACAAAACATAAAAAGAAGTATATTTACTATAACCTTGACCTCACCTTACCCCAACCATAACCTCAACAACTTAGTATGTTATGAATGAATTACACATTCCCCAAGTATTTGAAATTGTATGGAAGAATTAATTGGACTTTAATATTTGTAACCCACAGAAGACAATCTACAAATGTGTACAATGATGCGCAAATATTTCACTATCTGCAAATGTGTATTTTTACATTTGTGATGTGTAAAATCATATCCACAAAAATACAGGGTGATGTGTACAACACAAAACAGTTTTTACACATTTGCAGATTACTTTCTGTGAATTTGTTGGTCACGTTACCTTTGTAAGTTCCTTTTTACACATTTGTGGAATTTTGTCCAATGTGTACTACAGAGATCTGTAAATAAACATATACACAAATATCTCACAACCTAAAACATGTATTTTTACATTTGTGTTGTGTAAAATCATATTCACAAAAATAATGTGTGATTTGTAAATACACACAGTTTAATCTGTACAAATATCTTTTTATTTCACATACAAATTGTGATTTACGCATTTGTGGATCCATTTCTACACACGAAACTGTTTTTACACATTTGCAAATTACTTCCTGTGAATTTGTTGGTCACGTTACCTTTGTAAGTTCCTTTTTACACATTTGTGGAATTTTGTCCAATGTGTACTACAGAGATCTGTAAATAAACATATACACATATATCTCACAACCTAAAACATGTATTTTTACATTTGTGTTGTGTAAAATCATATTCACAAAAATAATGTGTGATTTGTAAATACACACAGTTTAATCTGTACAAATATCTTTTTATTTCACATACAAAGTGTGATTTACGCTTTTGTAAATCCATTTCTACACACAAAACTGTTTTTACGCATTTGCGTATTGCTTCCGGGCAATTTGCAGGTCAGGTGACATTTGCAACTCCCTTTTTACACATGTGTGGATTTTTGTCCACTCTGTCCCGCTGCGATCTGCAAAAAACTGATTTGTAAGGCGTATGTGTGAGAGCAGTTAATTAGCCACACCAGCAGGTGGCGGTAGCGACATTCTCTCCCATGAATTGAGAGGATATCGACTGCACAGTCTATGCCACTGCACTACCTCTAGGCGGTGGGCCAAACGCTGCTTTAGTTTTTTAAATGAACGATCCTTGTCGATAGAGTAGCTGCTTTTTTCACATAAACTAAATATTTTTTTTCTGAACGCGTATCTGTTTGTTGGCAATGTCAACTAGATCATAGTTTTTTTAAACTAAATTTACGTTTAATAAACGAACTAGGCAAACGCGAGGGAATACTATTCATCTAACCAATAAAAAACGATTTCTATCGTCACGTGACTAAAGTCTGCCAATAATATTGCACATGACATAACAGTGGAAGCATTTTCTATGGTGTAAAATATTGGAGAAATCCCCATGAAATCTTCTCTAACGAAAACTACACAATCAAAGATTTTCCAGCAGGAATCCTATCCGAAGTATCCAAGATTCCAGGTGTAATGTGGCTCAGGTAAATACTGCTGTTTATACCTGTTTTATAACGTTAATGGTAGCTTAGTGCATGAACTCTGTAAACCATTAATATAACGTTATTCTTTTTTTGTTTGTATTTACAGGTAACGCTACATTTGTTAGAAATTACATACAGATCTCAGAGAGGAAAACATTTGTTTTGAGGAGATACAGACCTAACGTGTCAGCATGTAAACGTTATTTAGATGCAATGTTAGCAGTGCATGTTAATGTAAACACAGTTATTTTATCAGGCTGTAGCGCCGGAAATTAGGATATAAAGACGATTACTAGACAGAGGTTAAAGTGGAAAAGATAACATTTATCATATAGCTTTGAATCTACTAGCTATGTCACCTAATATCTAGTTATGGAAGAGGTAACATGTAACGTTATTAGCTAGTTACATAAGATTACATCTCCCTTTGACACATTGTGTTTTTTTTACAGGAGCAGTACACAAGCTCCAAGATGCCGACAGGGGCTGGGGAAGTGTCATACAGTCAATCCCATAGAAGTCTCCCTCTATCTTCCAACCATGGGCCATTGGTGGGGGAACATCTGGCTGACTCTTCATGTGGCCTAATGTCTGTCCTGGTGCAAAGCGCTGTCGATGAACATGGTTTTCTTCCTCGACCCATGGTGTACCTCTTCAGATCTCTCATTGTCTCTGCTCCAGACCGCCATACTGTGTTGATGCTACACAAAACCTGTGTTCACAGTGCACCCATTTTATCCACTGATCTCAGTACTGATAAAAAAATTAACTTACTGCAATAGGCCATGTACCTATGCTAGGTTTCAGGCTTGGTATTTATCAAATCATTTTGCGAGGCCTTTACAAAATACATTCTATTCATTGAAACACAGACAATGCTGTCGTCCCCTATTTTTTTTAAACCAAAAATGCAAGATCAATAGACAGAGGTGCCCATAAATTCTTAGTGAGAATTTTAGCGTTTTGGTATGCCCATCTAACGTTTCAGATTAAATGGGACAATGTTGTATCTTCTCCATTCTGTGTCAGAAATGGAGTACGGAAAGGAGGAATTTTGTCTCCTATTTTATTTAATGTTTATATGGATGACTTATCAAATCAACTAAATAGATTAAAAACTGGCTGTCTTGTGGGCAATACTATTAATAATAATATTATTTATGCAGACGACCTGGCCCTGCTCGGTCCATATAGTGCTGGGCTGCAGCCGATGCTAAAGGTGTCCTCTCAGTATGGCTTTGATTATGATATAAAGTACAATGCTAAGAAAAGTAAAATAATGATAGTTAGAAGCGCTGAGGACAGGAAATCAACAAATCCAACCTTTTATTTGTCAGATAGTTCTCTAGCTGTGTGTGAGGAAATTAAATACCTAGGTCATGTCATATCCGATGACTGGACCGATGACAAAGACCTCTATCGACAGTGCTGTACAATTTATTCTCAAGCTAATATGCTGATAAGGAAGTTCCCTATGTATTCTGAATCTGTGAAACGCTAACTGTTTAGATCCTATATCACACCGCTGTATACTGCCCAACTGTGGTCTAATTATAAGAAAAAGAGTATGCAGAGGCTCAAGGTAGCATACAATGATGCAATGAGGTTGCTGCTTCGAGTCCCTAGGTGGCATAGGGCCAGTCACTTGTTTGTTTCCACTAGAGTCCCTAGGTGGCATAGGGCCAGTCACTTGTTTGTTTCCACTAGAGTCCCTAGGTGGCATAGGGCCAGTCACTTGTTTGTTTCCACTAGAGTCCCTAGGTGGCATAGGGCCAGTCACTTGTTTGTTTCCACTAGAG